>BGPR01003976.1:0-17174 GCA_013235015.1 Araneus ventricosus
ACGGCTGTTCATTCATGTGCAGCTGAACGCGGTAACTCCAAAGCGTAATAAGATACATCGATGAATTTTGAAAAATGATATCTACACAAGAATTGGGCATCGGTTTCCAATTTTGAACTAGATCTGTCAAAAGGTAGATGTGATGTCTTATCTTTCCATGTGTATGAGAACTGGCAGTCTGGGGAAAACGCAAGAAGCTAGATGATAATTTTTTTAATTTAATCTGTTGTCTTGATTACCTTCAATATTGTAGATAAAAGTGAAGTTTTAACCCAATCGATCAAAGATAAAAAAATCCATAAATGCATGCTGATTCTTTCCCACTATGCTGCAAGTAAGATAAGCCCAAAACGTGCCTTATTGTATAAATATACGAGAAAGTCGAGAAGAACCTGAATTTAAATTACCTAACATGCCAATCACTTGAAAACGAGAACAACGTTGTATTTTCAAAATTAGATTTTTTACCGAAATTAAACACTTCCTTTACCGTAATTTCATATATCATCAATCAAAATTGTATTCCAAATTATTTTACCAAAAGTAACAGGCAAATGTGATTCCAAAATGGATCTTTAAAGCTATTAGCCACAATAATATATTATCAACTTCAATAAAGGCATCAACATACGAACTAAATCCATCAGAAATGTCTTCAGAATCATCCATAAAATCATACCAGATTTTTCAACAGAATCACCAAATATCGTTTCAGGCAATTTAGTATCTACCCAAACGGCGTCAAAAGCTAATTATTACTTAAAAGTAATTCTTTCCTGGCTACAGCAGTCAACACAAGTCATTTCTCATCAAACAACTTCCCAAAATTTCCATCTTTGTTAAAAAACGTGAACGAACTCCCCACTAATACCATCCGACGACAGTAATGAATCACTCGTAACAACTTCCTCAGGGTTTGTTTTAATAGCCATAAGTAAGTAGAAAGTGATCTTCGTGGTCCAGTAAGCAGTGTTTTGGAACTGTGGGACAATTGGACGCTGATGGGACTAGTGAAAAAATGAAAGTGATTAGCTTGGTTTATTTGCTTGCTGGTTATATAATTTATCTGGGTTACAAAATGGGGGAAAACGGCGGAAATGGTCCACTTCCGGAGAAAAGTAACCAATGTTATTACTTCCTTTAATCCTCGAAAAAAAATTACGTAGCATATCATAGCATTTAGAAGACACATATAAAAGCGCGGACAGTGTCCATGTCTCAGCATTTAATTTGTGAAATTTGACTAAAGATAAGATCTGAAGGTAAGGAATGATTTTCAAGAGCGTAATTATTTGGTTAATTTTTTATTAAGTATTTACCAATTCTTCGATAAATTATTTTAATTGGTTGATGTAACATAACTCAATCTTGCATTTTAAAAGTTTGTGATTGTGATTTTCTGTCTATATTTATATTTTAATGTTAAATCATCGTTATCTTTTTTTTGTTAAATTGATTTATTCCGCAAAATTAAAGACCAATGCCCGATTTAAAAGGCACAATCAGCTAAATTAGCATTAACATGAAAGAAATACAATAGGAAGAAGCTTGATGTTAAACACTGCAGACGAAATTGTGCTTGCTTGCTATCTAACCTGAAACAATGAATGAATGTTACTGAAGAATTCGTAGGAATGAAATGCTGATTATTTAATTCAGAGGGGTTATTTTTCTCGGATATTCCCGGTTTAATCGAAAAAGCGTTGGAATCAAATCCTAATAAAAATGAAAATAAATATAACTTTTAATGAATTATCCATTTGTTTTTGCCACTGGATTTGAAACTCTCAAAATATTTTTACGGGTGAAAATAACTTTCGGAGCCGTGAATCATACGCCTCTAATATTCATTACTACTTTAACATCATTCAATAATTATGAAATGAATGATGTTCAAAACTACGGAGACTGGCGAGTAGAACATGGAACTCCCATGCATCATCAAAAATATCCTTTAATAATTTATCCTGAAAGCTTCAAAAACTATGAAGGAATATTTTATCTTACATTGCACTGGGATTCATAATTACATCGATACCGTTTTTGTCTCTTTTCAATTAATTTAGCATAAGTTAACAATGGATGAATAAAATCATTTATTTGTAACTTCTGGAAGGAATGCTTATTTGTAAAGAAATTTTAATGGTTCGATGAATGTTTCTGATTTGTTTATTTTCTTTAAAAACTAACTTCTGACTAAAATTTTTGAAGTTATTTTTTTCTGTATTCCTTACACTCATTTGAATAGATTTACATAAGTTCGGCTGAAAAATAAAAAAAAAAAGCCATGCTGTGTAAAGTTACTGATTTCAATGAAATAATTGAAGATGTAGATATTTCGATTTTGAATGTGATATAAAAGAATTTTTAGGAAAGATTTTTATTTTAAATAGCTAGCCAAAAATAGAATCATATCCAAAATATTTTCTATGAAATAAGGAAGTTTATATTTTAAATTCAATTTTTTTTACAATATTTAGATAAATTTTTACAACGTAGTTTTTAAGTTTTCAAGAAAAGTATCTAAAACCACTTTGCATGGAGAAATGTTATTATAAAATAATATAATAAAAATGTTTATTGCTTATAATTACATAAATTTACTTCAACTTATTAAGTTAATGTGGTCTCATAATTTCTTATTCAAATAATAGCTGGCCCAATCTATATTAAAGTAAAATTCAGTCTCAATGAAAAATGCTCTTCAATTTTTCACTTTAAAGATATCTTGAATTATTATTCACGATCTTTGTTTAGTAACAATCTTTTCAGCCATTTCAGTTTATATTCTTGGGTACCTACCTCTAATTAATTTAACTTTATGGTTTAATAAAACAAATGCATTACCCATTTTCTTCCAACGAAATTCTTTTGCATTAATAAAATAATTACTTAATTATAATCTCTATTAAATCTCATGTATAAATGAATTGATCCAGAATTCGGTAGAAACAGTATCAAAAAACTTTAATTGGAAAAACAAAGACGATAAGTTAATTTGAAAACTCTTATCAGCAAATCTATCGATCACTGATTTATCACACAGGCACATAACACAGAGAAAAATACTTACACGAAGTTGATTCAAAAATCGAAAACCTACCTTGTCCTATCAATTACCATTTGTTAACATCAACAAAGTATCAAAAAGAAAAAAAAATAACAACTGCTAATAGACTTTCACCTTTCATGCTTAAACCTTATCATTAACTGACTTTCAGTACTGTAACTGTTTTTCAAATTTATTCTTATTCTTATATTATCACGCCTTTAGCCAGTTAGTTCAATTTCCTGCAGTAATGAATTATTAATTATTTTGTACTCATTTGTTTTTTAACACGAGTGCAATCTTAACCAAAAGAGAGTTTTAAATCACCCTCTTTAGTTGCTTCATGCATTTCACCATTTGTTTGTCGCAGGTCGGTAAGATTGTTTCTTGTACCAGAAAACCCGAGGTCTCAGCTAATGTGGATCAAGAATCATTTTGAAGTCTCGGCAGGAAATATTGATAATAATCCTAGGACTTTATAAATAAGGTCCTTTTATTACTACCCTTTAAAAAATCACTCGTAAATGCACTATATTCTGCTCTTCAGTGAACACTCTCTGAACGTACTCTTTTTTAAAGGGAATCTCTTTATGTTTTTCAAAGAAAACAAGCATTCGGGAAATGTCAAAAATCAATACTTCTGCTTTGATTAATCATATGCGTTTATCCTCTTATTCTTAAAAATTATCTAAATCAGCATCGTAAATTTAATGCATGCATATATATAATATCTGTTAACGCTGTAAGAATGAATGAAGCATAGTAACCGAACAAAAATGCTTTATTTCGTCCATTCACTGTTCCGTTCTCTGAATCTACAATCAAAATATGTTCAGTTTCTCTGAAAAGAATTGCTACTTTCCTTGACCTCCATTTTCAATTTTTTCCCTAGCATTCATCTAGTTTGTCGCTTGTAAATAATGTGGACGATTTTCTACCTATTAAGCGTCAAATGCACATTAAGAATATCCTCGAAAAATAAGCTGATTAACACATGTCGTAGATTTTTTTTCTGTTAATTTAGTTGTTTCACGTCCCAATTACAAAATTTCACTCGCAAAAAATTTTGGTAATTTTTCAAAACTGAAAGTAGATGAATAGCGAAAACTCTCAATTTTCTGATAAGTCACCCATAAATTTTCTTTAGTGAGATCTCGACACAAACTATTTATATTTTAAAGTTTGCTGGCAATAAGGCCCTAGCCATTGTAATGCAATATCCATTCATGAAGAGACTTTTTTTTAATTCTAAAGCCACACTAAAGATACTATCTAGCTTGAAAAAAATATCTGTAATAAAGGTTTTAAACTATCTACAAAAATTTGTTTTCGTTATGTAATTTTGAAAATTTTCATCGCAATTAAAATACGAAGTTGTGTTCTGATTGTCACCTATCTCATCTTTTAAAGAATAAGTATAAAAATTCATTGAAGAACGAAAAAGAATGACCTGCAGTGAACTCTTGAAGCGGATTTACAAAACCAATTCGATTACCTGAATACTACAAGAAACTATATTTCATTTGATAGATTTTTTTCCAATTCAATACATTCATGCGGTCTATTCTAAAAATAAAATCTTATTAATCTATATTAATTTATAACAACCTTTGACGATAGACACACAATACATATACTACTAATCGTATTTCAGAAAGTGTAACTTTTCCCCTCCTAATTATTATTGAAAATGATTCAAATAATACCAGCATTTTCCATTTGGCTCTGCCGTATGATTTTTAATTCTCCCCGAGATACAAATATAGTAATAAGAAGCATTTTCTGTAATGTGTACTGAAAATGCATTTGAAAAATTACTGTACATTTTGTTGCAACAGCAAATCTCAAAAATTAAAACAAATTCAAGTGTGGGGGAAAACCAGATATGAATCTTTGAAAGTGATACGTTGAACAATTCGAATAGCTGTATTCTCTTAAACTTCAACGACATTTCCGAAACCTCGGAAAAGAACTCAACTTAATACCTGATCATATGAACTAACATCTGTAATGAACAATTTTTGTATAAATGTGTCTTTTATTATGCGAATAGTTAGTTACTTTTAACTTCTTTAGATAATCTATCTTACAATAAAATAACTAAGTCTAGTTATTTCTTTTAAATTCTTATCTCCCCATGAAAGATTTTTATGCTTAAAATATTTTATTTGAATTGTTTACTATAATTATTTCAGCACAGAGTTGATGGTAAATTAAATTTCAAACACTGAGCAAATTCTAGATTGCCATCTTTCCTTTCAAAGAAAAGTACCTTTCTTTTCTTTGAAATCATTTGCTTTTGTTAATTAAGAATTCGTTTCCTTATTCCCATTTTAGATTCTAAAATGTACTGTAACTGTTACATTACATTTGTTCATATGTACATCAGATAACTTCTTAGGGAGGAGGGAAGCATCTATTCAACGAAAAATAAACTCTTTAATAAATGTTATTTACTCAGAAGCCGTTTTATTTTCCAAAAATTACACTAGATGGCAGCATGAAAGAAAATTTGAGCAACTAAAATTTAGTAACATTTTCTTATTTTTACCAACAAACTTTCAAAAAAAGCAGCTCAGAGCACAACTATTTAATAAAATATAACAAAATATCCTGTGTTAGTAACTTCACATCTGTTACCGCCATTTGCATTTTCAAACAGTAAATTCAGATGTCAAAGATTTCTGCAAAATTATGAGAATCATGAATGTGGATCATTTTTATTTCTTTATTTTGATCGGACTACAATAGCAGATATTTTTTAATAAAAGAACTTTCTAATCTTCGCTTTAACCAACAACCATCACAGTCTTTTATATTCATGACAGAGAGTTATCTGAATCTAAAATAACGCATTTTTCACTAACTGTAAATATACTCGTACTTAATGCATATTTTCATATGGACACTTATTTCAAATTTTTCTGCTTTAAATGTAGATTTTTTTAGATTACTGTAAAGCAGCACTTAATATTGATTAACAATTTTCCATGTAACATAGGTGTTCATTTGTGGTTAATAAATCAGCAATGCCAAAATAAAATGAATTATAAATTATTTTACTCCATAAACTGAGCTCCACTAACCCTACACTGAAAGACTTCTATAAAACTTCTGTCAGTTTTCTGTTTCGGGCAAAAGAAAGTTTTAATTTCACAAGATGGGCGTCAATGCTAGTTTGTCATAAATAATACTTACTAAACTTTAAACTTTTTATTTCGAATGCGGGACAAAATAACACAAAGAAAAAACAGGTGGTAGGCATAATTGAATCTTTTTAAACTTCTTTTTACATTTTTATAAATATAATTTTTTTGTCTAAAGCTTTCCGTGACATTATTTACTACATGTAGAATAAATTTTATAAAAAGAGACTGAATAATGTGTTTTTGTTATGCATGTTCCTATCAGTCAAGGAAGATGTAAAAACTTATAAAAGATGAACATCAACGTGTCGTGATGAAATAGGTAAATGGCGGGAAAGTAATGCGTTGTTTTCCGTTGATTAAACTCTTTGTTAACTCTCTGAACCCGGCTAGAGTGAGAATTCCAGAACCTCAAAAACGGAAGTAAATTTTCGTTCACGAAAATGGAACTAAACCCTTCATTTCTTTACAGAATTTCAAGGAGGACGACACCCAAGTTTCGGCGATCAATTGTCAACAAAGAAAGGAAGCACTTTTCTTCCGTAAAATTCACTCAGGCGCCCAAAATGCCTGAGTCCGGCCTCTGTCGAATGGGGCGGTTTGAGGCGGGATAGGGCTCATAGAGTTAGAGTTGGATTTTCAACCGTTATTTATATTCAGAAAACGATTCCCTTTCAACAACCAAACGTAACACGCACACATGCTTAATAAATATTAATTCCACTGTCTGTTGTTACAGCATGGCATCCTGGAAACGATTGGCTCTTCAGTTGCTGGCTGTTCTTTTCACACTAGCGCTGACATGCAGAAATGTGGAGAGTCACCACGGTCCCTTGCTCATCTACAAGGGAGGGAGACGCCTCGGTGGAACAGGTGGAGGCCTCGCAACTTTACTGGCAGCCGGAGCAGTCGCCAAGCTTTTGCAAGGGCATAAAGGTGGCCATTATTTCTGTTTCAATCTTATATTAATTCTATGCGTTAATGGAAAAATCTCGTACAATAGAAATATATGTTAAGACAGGAGTTACTTTGAGTTTAACTTATTGAAATTATTCTTCTGAGTTTCAGTAAGTTCTTTCATTGTATGGGAGCATTTTTAAAGCTTTGTACTGTTTTTTCTTACGCTGAATGAGCCATGTAAAAGAGTTCCGCCAGGTTTTCAATGACTAAAGAAAAGCACTGTAAGAAGATGAGGCTAAATATTTTTTGAAGCACGAGAAATCCTCATGTTACTGTAATTTAGTCTAGCAGTGAGTTGAAATCTTGCTGTTATCATCGTTTTACGGTCGCTTTAGAGCAACGATTGAACTTGAATAACGACCAATCACGCAAATATCACAACACATGCACATCCTCTTATATTCTCAGGCAAACGGCACATCCTCATAACTGTATGCCATAAATACAGGGTGTCTCAGAAAAGTGGAACAAGCATTTATTTCCTTAAATATTGCACCTAGACATATATTTCCAATTACAACGTTTCAACAAATAAGCTTTTGTGGAGGTTGAGAATAAAAAAGTTAAGGAAATTAAATTTTTATACGTTCCCCTTAGAGCAAAAATGCCAATGAATAGAATGTTCCTATTACACTCATCTATGCATAAATTAAGTTTCGCGATTCTATCTGCAAAACTTGCAGAGGTATATTAATTTTTAAATTTAAAGGGGCTGCTCACAAATTTATATGGAAATTTTTATTGCGCAAATATATATCTAGTAGTACATCATCTAATCATCATGAATTGATAAAAATTTGCCAGTGACGTACACTGTTACTCAGTTTCATTGGCAGATTGTTGCAACTATCAACTTGATAAAGAATGGAAGGGCAACTTGAGAAAATAAAATTTAAGACATAACAAGAAAATAGCCTAATATCATACAAAAATATTAAATTATTTGCTCTTAGCGCTGTGCGTATTATTAGGTTTTATTTAAAGGCAGTGGCGACTCGTCCTTTAGGGCTGCAGAGTCGCAGATATCACTAAAATTATTTTAAAAATTCGGGGTTTTTTTCTTATTTGCTTACTTCTCCACTCTTACAATTCCATTATCAACGGAAAAAAGATAAAAACAAAAAAACACAGGAAATTAATGAAAAAGTAAGACAGACAATACGATGGGGCTGCACACGAAAAAGGTCTTGGAAAGCAACAAAATTCGCTCATTACGTACAAAAAAGTGACATAATGGGCGAAGGCGAATATCTATCCTTTCTTTCTTTGAACTTAGCCAGTACTGGATTTTTGGATGCTCCTGTTTGGCCCTAGACCAACTATTGTTCTTTTATTTTCCCCATCAATCTCACCCAAGGTTCGCCTTCACGTTCTTTCTTCGATTTCTCTTTCATTGGCTGTTTATAAGTTTCGGATTCACTTTCATGTTGCCTCATGTTGGCTGGTTACTTCGTATTCTTTTTCTGCTGTTAAAAGTCACTCACAGAAAAAATGATACGCCAGTAATTTTCTAAAATACAATTTAGATATTTATAACTACAAGTTTGAAGGAAAGGCTATTTTTGAAAAATTGTATTTCAGTTGTATTCTAGTAATATTTTTATAGCACTGTTTGTTTCGGAACAGATGAACCGTCGCTGCTTTGGATATTTATCGTAGATTCATATAATGAACTATTTTCGTGAATGCTTCAGTTAATGTATTATTTTACTATTTTTTAGTTTTAACTAGAGTTAACAAATACATTCTTATTCCCTGATTACGCCCTTTTAATAACTTATTGAAATATGTACATCGAAGGTCTGGATCAAATAGCAGTGAGAGGTATGAAAAAGTGGTCTAAGTTAATAAGTTTGTCTGCTTATATCTCTGTAAATTTTGAAGATAGAAACTTGCAATTTTGCATGTGAATAGATGAATGTAAGAGAAACATTTCACATATTGACATTTTTGCACTTCAGGGCCGTATAAAAATTTTATATTTTAAACTTTTTATTATCAATCCCCTTAGACGACAAAGTGCTTTCATACAAATTCTCACCTTATTTGATGAAACTTTGTAATTGAAAGTATCTGTCTAGCCTCAATATTTGAGGAAACAAACACTTGTTCCACTTTTTTAGGACACCCTGTATGTTCAAATCTTTGAAAATAATAAGTACCCCACTTACAGGAAAATTAGGTTACTCAGATACATGAGATAATACAGGTTGTCAGGTACATCTATGCAGGAAAAGGAAGCTTGGCATCCCTTTCTCTCTCTATTTGTCTATCTCTCTATCTCTATCTATCTCTCTATATATCTATCCACCTCTATAATAAATAATATAATCTTAAATGATTAGAGACAAAATCCTGTGGCCTAGATTTATTGATTCACAGTTAAATAAAGAACATTATGTGAAATTTTGAAGTCTGTATCTTACTTATTCTAGCTTTTATAAGCCAAAAGCCACTAAGTGCGTACACATACCCTCATTTCTCCTATATCTGATTAGTTTGAGTAATGGGTCAGTCTCAACTTTAAATGAGGATGAAAATCAAAATTGTGAGGAGAAAAAATGTTTGATGGAAAAAGATTCTATCTTATATTTTTAATAAAATAACAATTAAAGACAATTTGATTACTCATTTCATATATTGAGTTTCTGATTATATCTTATGTGTATTTATTTTGTTATATTTACTATTATATGTTATTATATTGTCATCAGTAATTCCTCATACTCAAGCTAGACGAAATATTAGTTAGGATAAGGCTATTTTAAATATAGAAAACATAAAAGCAACATCTGGGCACCTATTCTTGATGCAGTTCGTTCTACGTGATCCTTGATGGCATGCTGATTCCGTAAGCTCTATCATGGCATCGAATTATATTAAGCAAGCATAGTTAATTTATATAAACCGATATTCATTCAGTCTTAAAAATATCAATTCAATTCAAACATTGTATTTTAATACCGATTAAAAATATTTCCTCATTGGAAGCTTAAACCTTTGATCTATAAATTCATTTAATCACCTAATGAGACGACTAATCCTATTTGGGCATGTATTGTTACTTCAAATCATATAAGAATGTAAAGAACACCTGAAGATACTAAAAAGTCACCAAGTAATTTTTGTTTTCAACCCTTAAAGACCCAGTGCTTCCTTTAAGCAGCATACCCAATTTTTTCATCTAAAATCTTGAGAATAAGACAGAAGCTCTAATGCCTGTTGTTGCCAATAGGATACATACTGAAATTTTTATTAAAATCAATTTGCATTTACATAGATGGCAGTCTGAGTGCTGATAAAAAAAAAATAATAAATTGATGTTTTTTTCACTTGAAGCTGCATTTTTTAATCTTTGTTTGTACGCTTGAGAATACCATATTTTATTCTACAATGTTCTAGAATTCTACAAGGAAATTCCTTTCCTTATCCGTGTTATTAGTTATTAAAATTCATCTGTGTTTGACATTATAGAATTTTATCAAGGAAGATGTTTTCTGAAATAAAACACAGTGTTGTCAGTTGGTAACAAACTGTTTTTAGCCATAAACCATACTTAAAACAAACTAGGATTTTTAAAGTATTTTTCCCATATTTTATTCAAGAAATAAAAGTCAAAAAACATTTTAAAATCAATATTTGAAATATCGGGCTTTTAAGGGTTAAATTAATTGCGTACTTAAGTTTCAAAATTTAAGCAGTTCGATACACAAATCAAACATGTCATTGAATGCAAAGGAGTTAAAAACACCTAAGAAGTATTCACTATCTCTGCATGAATTTAAAGAAATTCTTAAGTTCTTTTTCTTTTAAATCTGACATTCCAAAAAATGTAATTAAAAGTGACTACTAAATTTGTTTCAGTTATTAATATTTCAAATCACTAAATTTCAGCAATATCTTTAGCAAATGTAATCTTTCATACTTTGCGTGCAAAATTCAGAATAACGAGTATTTCCTTTTCAGAACATCATGTCCATCATGTTTTTGTTCCTGTCCCAGTACCAGAACATGGCGGCCACGGGTGGTAAATACTCAACTGGTGTAAAATTATTCATTCGCTGATTTCATGTAGATATTTGTGTACATTGCTGTACTGTACATAGATTCTGTACAGATCTTCATAATAATCCATTTTTCATTAAATTATTTTAAATGACAGTTTTGCTTCCTTATATTGTTTCCGGAATAATAAAGATGCCAAGACATTCAAAGGACATTTCTTTGTTTTCCTTGTTTAAATTTTTAAGCATTTCGTTATCTTTTAAAGAATTGAATATAATCTGCTTTATTCTGAATTTTAATTCTTATGTGAATAATTTTCATAGCTTAAGTAATGCTACATCATTTGAATGTAAATAAATTCATGTTTTAAGGAAGTCTGAAAAATACTATCGTATCAAAATCTAAAGGAATGATAGTATACATTAAGAAGGCATTCAAGCATAGTTCCTTAGGTAAATTTCTCAAAAATGTGCATTGCAGATCATTTAAATCAAAAGAGAATTTATTTCCTCTTCCTTTAAATTTTTGCTGTTAATAAAGTTGCAAAAATAGAAATGCACAAAATTTCACTGAAACATACAATTGCTTTTATTTTAAATGGAATTGGATATGAATGGGAACAATTTCCGAGACATATCTTATGATTTATAGTTATTTTTTTAAAATTATTAGGAAAAAGTTATAAAGTTAATTATTGAAATAAAAGCATTATGTTATCTAAGACAGCAAACTGCACACACACAAGCTTTAGAGCAAATTGTAGTAAAGGACACGAAAACACATAAAATGGTGGTCAGTCCAGATTGCGTAATTGCGACAAAATGCGCTCCTGAAGTCAAGAAAATCGAAAACAGAAACATTTCGAATAACCTATTAATGTGGTGGTCTAATAAGCTCGTTATGCTTCTGAGTTATCAAATACACATAAGCATTAATTAACTCCAAATGCTGCTGTTTTTACACACTCAGGAAACTCTAAAACATCGTTATTCATTAAAATTTCGAAATTGAATCATGTGACAAGTGCATAGATGAATCTAGTTATACTTCGCATAGGAGAAAGTAAAGAAGAGATAATTCTTGTAATTCCCTCACATTCGGTGAAGGAAAATCAACCAAGCAAAAAGGTCCTAGAGCGATCTTTTAAACTCATTTGCAAAATTTAAGCTGTCTTATTTGGCTCTGTACCAAACTGGGCTAAAAACTGATTCGTTGGATTTTCTCACAACATGTCAGTCCTAACTTTGAGAAATTGAATGGATTGAATTCTTTTAAAAAGTAAATCGCAAAATGAAAAACTCTGAGATAATATCAATTTTCTGGGTAGGTGTATCCTGATCACTCAAAATGCACTGGTATTTTTTATTTGGATTTGCAAAGTTTTATATTTTTAGGAAATAATATTAATAATAATATTAATAATGTAAGAGATAACGTTCCACATTTTGCTCAACAGTATTAGTCTGCTATAGCATTAAGACTAGTCATTTACGACAGCTCCACACCACATGAACTCGACCGCTCCACGCCAAAACCAATCATCAATGTGCAAAGCCGGTCAGAATTTCGGGGTGTGGAGTGGAAGGTTGAATATCCAACCCGTGCCGATATTCGTCAGTTCATTTGGACTGCCGGGCCATAAAAGTGGTGGGAGTAAATACGTCAGGGGGGGGAGTTGGGTTGTGTGGTTCACCGAGGAAATTGGAGAAGTCTGGGGTACGGGATCGGAGTGACTGGTAGTGGATGGATTTGTGTAGAGTGGAAGGGTCATGAATGACCTTCCTGAATGGATGGACTAAAATATGGAACGGCGGGGAGTGCAACCACGCCATTTGCGTGGAGTCGAGCGTTTGTAAATGCCAGGTTTAACTGTGCAACGTCATAAAGTTATTTAGGTCATTACTGCAGCTTTGTAAATAACAATCGTAAAAAAAGGCGTTTTCCGAATCGGAGGAGTTGGAAGACCGTGGTTTCGAGACACGATTTCTCCAAACATTCATCGTGTATGCCATCCTGATCCACGCTTAATCTGACACAGTGGATCTTCACGCTGGTTTGGAGAGTGAAACATCGCTTAACTGTCGTCTTTGTCATCTGAACCCGAAACAGAATTCTGTTCTGAAAGATCCCTCGTGTAGCTTCAAAAGGAGACGTTGATCTAATTATACTCGATTGGACTAGCCCCCAGCAAAGGAGTTCTTAAGTCAAATCTAATGCTTTTGGGTCCTTTGTCCTTTACTGAGTAAGTCAAAAATTCAGATCTGCAATTCTAGGGAGAAAACCATATTCCAATTTCATTCATCTAGCTTCTGAAGTTTCTGAATTATAGTGTTCACCTGCGCACGAGCATGTAGACAAACTTCCTGTTGACTGATTTCGACTAAAAGTTGATGCCTATTTACAAGTTAGGCGTAAAAAATTCACATTGGATTTCGTTCGTCTAGCTCTTTCCGTTTTCGAGTTGCGGAGCTCACGAAAACACATAATTCCAAAAATGTTTTTTCCAGACTTAGGGGTGTCAGAAACGTGGAGGTTTATCAAAATCTCGAGGAGGAATTTTTTGACGATTGCAATGATTTTTGCATACCTGGTATATATATATATATATATATATATATATATATATATATATATATATATCAAGGACATAACAGAATCAGGAATATATATCAGGACATAAAATATCATAACAGAAGTGTGAAAGTTAATGGAATTAAGTTAAAAAGTAGTAAAGTTAATGGAATTCAAATATTATTTAACACTTACCGTTTTCTTTTTAATTTTTCAATATCCCTTAATTTTTCAATACACCCTTTTGTTATCATTTTCCCTTTTTTATCATCATTCCTTTAATTTTTATCGTTTTCTCGATCTACATCGCTTTCATCTTTGTTTCCATCAGTATCTTAATCTTAATCGAAACTTCCCCCAACCTTCGAATTTTGGTGCAAAAGAAAGTAACTTGATATTTCGTAAACATTCGGACCCTACACGACGCGTTCCGCTCAGTTCTTTGTCCTATCTCCCGTTGGCTGCATCCCTCAGTTTTAGGAACTTAAAATAATTTTTAATATTTGGTATTTAGCTTTATGCTAACACTGTTCGCAGAAAGCATTTTGATTTCTCTAATTTTTAGCAGTTCGTATAGATTTCATTTATTTACCCCGATGAGCATCTATACGCTTTTACCAATAAACTGCAGTCATTGTTTATCCATTTAAATTTGACATTGTTTGATTTTCATGACATTGATATATATATATATATATATATATATATATATATATATATATATATAACGTATTTAGAGGCACTAATTGAAAATTATAGGTCAAATCTCAGAAAATGGGATGGAGATAACTAGAAAGGTGAAAACGATTGCTTCGATACTTCATCTATTCAAATGTTTTAAATCATCAGCTATTCAACTATTTTTAATATTTAAACTGTAAAATATATCAAATATTTTTCATATTAAAACTGAAACTTCGACTATTTTAAATATTAAAAAATACGATTTATCCCCGTATTTCCATTCATTCTGAAATATTCATCTCCGGACGACTCATCTCCACTCATGCAGTGAAAAGTCGGCTGGGATGACGCAACCTAATACACAAATAAAGAAGTACCAGATGCCACCTAAATCCCTTAAGCCGATTGATTCCGAAATCAACAAGTGACCAGTGGAGCGTGTCCACAGTCTTTGGAGAGAGGGCACCCGATAACGTGTGAAATCGTTATCGTGGGAGGAGGAAAAACTCTCCCATGTGGAACAGGTGGGAAGTAGGAAAAAGTTCCATGAAGAAGAAAAGTGAGGGACTGATTTCCCTTGTTTTGGGACCAATTAGACGTTTCCTCCTCCATATTTTATCTCCCCACTTCCGAGCGTCGTTTGGGTCGTGGAGCGTTAAAACTATTATTTCCACAATGAGTTCCGCAATTTCCATTTTAGGGGAAAACGGTGACATGCAAAGTTGTTTTGTTTTTCCATGTAATTGCATGTTTCAGGGTACTATTTTGATCTATAATAATTGTTCTTCTGATACACACCTAAGTTGTTATGGGTCGAGAAACACTCGCCACAGTGAAAGTAATTCACGATCATCGAATACGAAGATACCAAAATAGCTGATTTTAGATTATCAGAAATTAAAATAATAAAAAGGAATATTTAAACAAGATTGGAGAGTTATGTTATACATATTAGTGTCTATTGAGAAAATTTACAGAAAATGTCTAAAACAGAATATAAATTATTTAGTAATTTTACCTATCCTTACAGACATACAAATTTTGGCCCTAAAATTTCAAAGAACCCCAGCTAAAACGATGATCGAAGTACCACTCCAATTACACCAGAACAAATTATTGCAGGCGACAAATCAATGTTTGATCGATAGAAGTCATTTTTATTAAAAACATCTGAAATCAGCCTCCGCTGAAAATCGTTTCAGCTCCCAATTTTGAGAAGGTAAAATGATTTATATCAAGTTGAAGATTTAAGATTGAAACTATATCCTGGGAATTGATATTGAAAATTAAAAGGCTTAACAATATTTGTGAAGAGATCGTTAAAAATGCGCCGGACTTTCCAAGTTATTTCATTAAGTTGGAGAATTTTAAGAGCTCATGAAGCGTGTGTCCAAAGTAAGAGCAAAAGAAACATATCTTTCTGGAGAATAAGAAACATTTTCTGCTGGTTCATTTTTAGACGATCAAGAAATCTCTTAAATTCTTAAACCTTACTTAAGAAGAAATGACGGATTAAGCTAGAGTGGTCAAAAATGTAAGATGAAAATTTTCGAGGGATTTTTGAATTATCCTAATCCAACCTGTTATGGTATTTAATATAGGAAAAGCCCCAACAGTTTTTATTAATCAATACAATTATTGCAGCAAGCTGTGGGACGAAATATTCCGGCATATGAACAGTGACGTAGAAAGGATAATTGGTACCCAGGTCAAAGTATGCTTTTTCGTAAGCCCCCTCCCTTGTGTAAACGGCACCTGCTAAACGGTAGTTTTTCGCCCACGCATCGTATTTGACTTTAAAAGTAACATAAACTCGTTGAAATAACACATTAACGTTTTGTCAACATGGCCAGTGTCGTAATAAAATTAAGTGGCGCCAGGGGAATGAAATGATTTCTTTTACTCCAGCCAAAATCAGTGATTTAATAATCGTTAATAGCACGCGGGACATAGTATTAATTTTACGCCCCTCCAACATATTTTGCCCTAAAAATGGCATAGACACAGTAATATTTTGACTCTGTGGCGCCCCTAAAATTGGAGTCCCGGGCAGAGGAATGGCATCAGGGGTTCCCTTGCACTCCACTGCCTATGAAGGGCAAATGCACTAAAATTCAGCATGACGGATATACATAGCATACGCGGCCTCGGCAATGCCGCCTTAACAAATGTGAGCGCCCTGGGCTAAAGTAATTGGCCGCCCCATTAGAATCGTCACGAAGAATTTGAGAGCATGTGGCCCAACGAAAACAACTACCTAATACAATTATTGATGATCAAAATGATAAATAAGTTATTAAAATAGAATAAAATCAATAAAAAGTTAGCTCGTTCTTTTGATTAACGCTTTGCAATTTTGCAAATCAGCGTCTTTTCGAAAGAGGTTTTTACAAGTAAGCTTCCGTATTCTATGTAACGTCTAATACACGCATAATTTAGGATTTTTCTCACTGATTGTCTCTGTATGAATATATTTTGAAATGATATATATATGTTTATGTGGTATTACAAAATCGATGACTGTCTAGTTACAACCCCCAATCATATCTTTACTTTTAACACATTAAAATGTTTTTAAATACATATTTTGGTTCAAAATTAAAATAAAATTGGTATTGTGGATGAATTTTTAGGCGCCTTTGGATTAATGGCGCCCTGGTTTATAGTCCAATTATCCCATTGGATAAGGTGGCCATGCTCCTCGGAGCATCCGACGTTGATTTATATGCAATCTTATGGCAGATTAATCTGTATTAATG
>BGPR01003976.1:22763-40784 GCA_013235015.1 Araneus ventricosus
AACAGATACAATGGAATGCTTATTTTGAAATGAATGATATTTCTTCTAACGTTATTCAGTAGCTTCAATGAAACGCTCAAAATACATTGGTACATAAAATGAAAGTACATTGGAGCATAAAATGAAAGGAAACTTCAGGAAAAAAACTCATTTCTCTCAACGTACCCAGTCAATGTCATTTCGTTGTAGGAACAATTTAAGAATGAGTCAGAAAATGCTCATCACGCGAAGAGCTCCCGTAAAACCATAAAAGACGCTCTCATGGGAAATTAAAATACGAAGAGTCGTACAGTTGCGAAGATGTGCAAACAACCGCATCAAATGGGTTTGCAGTTACTGCAAGGAAATTCGCAGTCTGACCGAGAGTTTGTGAAATTTCTAATTCAATTTCTTTTAAATACAATAATAAAATCCAGTGCTTAGGCTCCAAATTATCTTTAAGAATGGGAAATTTAATTCTTATAGTAGGTCAGCTCAATTTAAATGTGGTATAGGTGGAAAAGATGAGCATCCTTTTTGCAACATTAATTTAGAAAGAAGACTACAGTAGTTAAATTTTATTATAAGCATCCATTCCCTTCATTTTCAAGGAAAACCATGATTTGAAATGGTTGGAGATTTTCGAGCAAAACTGGTTTACTTTTTTCAAAACCTAGGGTTTAGTTTAATAAACTACATAAATTAATTACTGTCGATAAAATTATTTGAGTGCAGGAAGCATTTCTTTCTTTTTTGCAGCTTATGATCTAAAGCAAAATAAACTATTGTCGTGTAATTTTTATGTCCGTAAGGACAGGTCAAATGATTAATTATTATTATTTAAAAGCCAAGAAACTAATTACTCTGATAATTCTTTACATTGAGTTATTCTTTGAAGCTATTCAAGAAAGATGATACAAATACTAATAAAAGACAATACAAATATTTGATTTACGTTTATTCTTTAGAATACAGTAAATGATGCAGTTTGCTATCAACTATTTTTTAAATTTTAAAATATGCTAAAATTTATCAGATGACGTTAAAAACACAAGGCATAAAATTACACAATAGTATTTCTTTGTGATGAGACTTATGTTTCATATTTTTGAAATTAATACGATTGTGCATGAAAAAGGCATGCATAGTGAAATATTAAAAGAGAGTAAGAAGTGAATTAGGAAATAAGCGATATCAGTGAAAGTTTGGAGATAAACTTTATTTCCCACCTAAAATATCGTCTTGACACTGAAGTTTGTAAAAATCAGACAACATCTAAAATGTTCTTACGTTCTAGTGATAAAGAATTCCAAAATCTAAGATTTCAGATTAACTGCCATACTTGTGATCGCGGTTCGAATCAAACGTGACGTTCCCACATGGGTCATCGCTAACTTCAAAACGAAATACTAACTTCTTCTCAAATAGTTACTTTTAAAAATATAATAACGTCATACTACTACTAATTATTATCTTTTAGTGGCGTTTTTTTTATTAACTGACTGTTAATAAGAAAAAACATACATTGATGAAAATTGAAGGAATGAGCAATCGGATGAACATAAGTAAGATATTGAATTTCTTGGAAAGTGGCAACGTGGTGGAGAATCTTATACATTAAACCAATATCTATATCCACGGCCATAAGGAGAAGCTCCTCTATCGAGGTTCGCTTAATTTCCTCCAGTTGTCATGGTCCATCAATAATGAGCAACTTGTCTTCCGATCACCGAGCTAGAGGGTTGACTGTTAACAAGAGAATGAAATGAATAAAATCTTTCATTTTCACATTATGATAACGTCTGAATAACTGTTTTTTTATCTAGATGAGAATGTTCAAAGGCAAAAAGTAATTCAACTGTTCTTCTTAAATTTTAAATGCTACGATTAAGACAAAAAAGTTATGAAAGCCACCGAATCTTTAGATTATTTAAACGACATAACAATTAGACCACTATTAATTAAATTTATTAATATTTTATTCGGTTTAAAACCGAAAACTCAATTTTATAAAATTTGGTTCGTTACACCAGGAAACACTGCTTGTGATAATTTTTGTTGTTCGTCATGAGTGACGTTTAAAGAAACATATTTTAGAGTTATAACTATAATTTTACCACGCATGTGCAAGCTTAAGTTGAAACAAAGGCAACTGCATTTCATCTCTCCATTTTGTCATCAGCGTATAAATTAAACTATCTAATCCATCTGCAGAGCATCTGTGTCCAAACTTCTTCAAATACTGAATATGACATATTAGATAAAGTTTGCCATCGTACTCATCACTTCATATACATTTTAGCATTATTTAACATGTTTATAGAGTGGATACTATCTATAAATTTCATCATGCTTGATGCGACCTTCATGATACAAAAATCGTCCAAAACGTTCTACAAAGCCAATTGGTGAACCTAGAGCTACTAAATTTGGTTGCTTCTTGGGTCCTCTTTCTCACGAAAAGAGGGTGTTTACAAAATTTTAATTAGATTTTTAATTAATTAAAAATTAGACGAAATTTTAAAGTTATTCTTCAATAACTTTGAAGCCTATTATCGAACATTACTTTAAAATGCAACTATTTATTTTTCAGTAAAGGAAACTAATTTTATTTCCTTACAATTTTTTGTTTTATTTTCATATTTTTTTTAAAATATATTTTAAGTATATTTTTCAAAGAAAATTTTTCATTATTTTGGAAACTGCGTTTATTCACACCCGCATTGCGACGTTATTAAACAGATTTTTTATGCGCACCTTCTGGTTGTTATAATTAAGAGTAAATGTTAAAAAAATAGTATTAAGTTTAAAAAAATAGCTTCAATATCAAACAGACATAACTGAACAAAGGATATTTTAAATTTAAGCAAAGCACAAAAAAACTGCTTTTTTAACATTATGGAAGGGGGGGTTTGGGGGGGAACTGGAATGCAATCAAGCCAAACGAAGGCAAAACAATCGAATGAAGTTTAAAAAATTATCGTGCTCTAGTGTTTCGGAATTTCCTTTATATTTTTTCAGACTTTGCACACCAATATTAATTTAGAAAATCACAGAAAAATTGAAAACATACTGAGCTTTAAAATGTTTTGAAATCTTCCGAAAAAAGTTTGAACATGTTTCTATTTAAACAGAAATCTTCTTTTTTATTAAAAAATAATTTTTCTAACTTTTTTCTTTTTTCTAAAAGAAGAAGAAAACCAGTAACAGGAAAAAGAAATCAAAGCTTATGGTGCCTTTTTAATACTGCTTTCTTCTGGGGATTCATTCCGGTACACGATTAAAAACGTAACCTCAATTCAAGAAAACTGATGTAATATGCAGGGTGTCCTCTATAATCGTCGTCCAATAGCTAATTTCTAAACCGTTAGACATAGATAAATGAGTCCAAATTGACATAAAGAAATATATTAACGTAAAGAAATATATTCAATATTGTTGGAGTCAATAAATGTGTTACTGAAACGATTACGACGTTTACATTTTTGCACAGTCCCCCGGTTCTGTTAGTCATATTTAGTAAACTATTCTTGATACACTAACATTTTAAACAAAAAAGTTCCAATCTTCTGTGAACAAGTTATGAAGTTTCAAATTTCATTATTTCAAGCCAATCAACGGTCTCCTAGAGCAAGTGCCCCCGTTGATTGGCTGAGCTTTCTTGAGGCGACCATTGGAAGGGTCTAAAATCGTTTATTCTCGGCACAAATATTTTAAACAAAAAGTAACTTCCAGTCTTCTCTGATTAAAATTGACCGATTATGAAGCTCTCGTCACTATTTTAAATGATTTTAGATCGTTTAAAAATCAAGGAAGATTAACCAACTAACGAGGTGGTGGCCTTCCTTCATTTCTTAAAATAATGAAATTCAAAGCTAGATAACTCGTTCAGTTTCAATCGAAGAAGAGTGGAACTTTTTTCGTTTAAAATGTTAGTGTGTCAAGAATATTTTTCCAAATATGATTAATAAACTTCGTAATCTTTTCAGAAGCACATTTATTGACTCCAAAAATTTAAAATTTATTTATTTACGTCATTTAAAGCATTTTTCCGACTGGAAGCATATACCCATATCTAACGGTTTAGAAATTAGCTTTTGGGCCGCGATTAGTGTGGACGCTTCCCACAAGAAGAGAACGGACCGACGCATTAGTGAATAAGAAAGGGTTTCATAAAATTGCTATTCAGCTCACTTGTTTCCTGCATTAATCAGAAAAATAGATCTAAGTATGTCTAAAAGTTGTTATAAGATTTGCAGATGATCTGTAAACCATTACTTATGAATTGTTTTATTGATTTATCTCTACAATGAATGAACTAGATATGTTTTTCATGAAAAAGATATGCAGGGTGTTCGAGAATTGTTGGACACATTTTAAAAATTAATAAAACAAGCTAATAAAGTTACAGCTGCAGTTTTTTTAAACGAGAGAGGAATTAAAAAAAGTTTTTTTTCAGATAGTTGGCGTACCATTACGACGTTCTAAATTTGCTGCAGCGACAGATTTCCATTCTCATTGGCTACCGATCAGCAAAAGCCGATGTGCATTTTCTTGTTTCCTTTTTTTAATTTTTCTTCAATATCTCGAAAACTGAATAGTTTTCGAATTACAATTAATTTAAAAAATTAAAGAGCGTAAAATTCCCTACAAATGCATGCTTTCATTTTTCTTGTAGCTTTAAAAGTTTCACAGATAATGGCTCTCAAAAATTGGAGATTTCCAGTAATTTACGACCACCTACACCACTGTAACGGCTCGTTATCTATCTGAAAAAGAATTTTAAAATGAGCTCTCATTAAAAAAACGTAGTTGAAACATTATTAGTTTTTTTTATTATTATTGATTTTTTAAATGTGTCCAACAATTCTCGGACATCCTGTACATCCCTCTACCAAGCATACAGACAAATTATGAAAAAGATACCTTTCATATATTTTAGAAGTTTAATGGAGTCAGTGCACGCCATTTGACATTTAACCGCGCTTTGTCTTACTCTGGGCTATGACGACAGGTCTGATTTTTCCCTAAACGATGCAAAATGGATTTTCATATAAAATCGGCATGGTGAATTTGGCATATATCAGGTAAGAATACATGTGACAGCTATTAATGTTTCTCCTGTAGTAATGCAGCCAAAATTCCATAAAAGATCTCAGCGCCGAAAGCTAAGATACTAGCAGTTCTGCGAACATTTGACTTCGATTCAAAGTCTAGGAAACGCTCTTTATTGCAGTCTTCAAAACCAATCAGTGGCGTTCCTATGGGGGGCAGTCCGCCCCGGCCGGCACTTAGAAAGGGGCGGCAAAATCAGGACATGCAGGAAAATAATTTTATAACTAAGAAGAGCAGAGAAACTAGTTCAATCATTGTTTACATAAAAAATTATATTGTAATTAATTCATATTTTTAGTCTTATTTTCGGTAAAGTCTGGTGGTGGAAGCACGATTTACCAACCTATCTGCCGAGATCAAGGGTGTCAAACGACGAATTGCGGTATTAAATCAATTTTTGCCCCTGGAATTTATTATTTTTATTTTGAGGTTTATGTAATTTGTACAGGAAGGGCGGCATAATGAAAGTTCGCCTCAGACGGCAAAAGTTGTAGGTACGCCACTGAAACCAATTAACCAATGTTTCCATTGCGCGGCCTGAAAAAGAGGGGGGATAGGCATCTTTTCTTAAGTACTTCGGTAGGTCAACAATACAATTCTATAAAATTATTTATAATATTTGCTCTTCTTTGCCAGTAAACCATTGAAGTTATGTCAAAACTTTTCTGGAACGAAGTTGTAGAGAATTCTACTCCCAAGAGTGGAGGTACTCTTCAAATTTTTATAACATGAGCCACATTTCAAAAATTATACTTTCAAGTAAAGAGAAAGACAATATTAGACGGAATTAAACAGGAAATAGCAACTCTAGTAGGTATTTTTAGTCCTTATAAATGGAGCTCCAAAATGATAACAAGTTACTACACAAAAATGAAAATTGTCGTGATAAATATGCAGGAAAACTTGGCTAGAAGCGTCGAAAAAAGCTGAACATTACATGAAACGGAACCATTAAAACGGCTGCCATCTTAAAGCGGACTCAAAAACTAAAAATCTTCACACATACATCGCTTTTAATGACTTTAAGAAACATTCGTGCCAGATTCGAAGAAAATAGAACTACGCGTTTGGTCGTAACTGCGTAACAAGTTTACAGGCAAACGGACAAAACATGGAACGGCCGAATTGGACCTCGTTTCTCTCGAATAATGAAATGAAAAATGCTTCCAAAATTTATAGAAGAAAAACCGAAAATTGGCAATCAACTTGAAGTCTTTTCTCTTAAATAGTTTCCAATTATTATGTAAAATAGTTTTATATAATGTGTATTTTAATTTAAATATCAAGCATTTTGAATCAGTACTAATTATTTATATTAATATTAATTTTAAATTTTAATTTTCCTTAATTACATCATTCACAATCGATATCGTATCTGTTTCGTTGCAACAACGCTGAGGGAAAACTTGGATTTTAGGATGGATTAATACTTAAGAATTCTGAAAGAAATCCTCTTAAAAATTTAAAATTTAGCTTAATGCTGATTACTCAACTCTTGTGGCTTGGAGGAAAAAAAAGAGTGTTAAAATGTGTTACGAGTCGATAACAATATGCCTTATGAAGTTAAACAATAAAATTTCTGCAATTTACTTTCTAGTGACCTTTGTATAGTCACTTAAATTATAATTAAAACTTGATGCAGATACATATAGTCAAAAATCGTTGAAGCTTTCGATGATGAAAATGTTGGGAACATAACGGATAGGAGAGAAACTCCTTTTAGTGACTGATATCCTCCATTGCGTAAAGGCAATATTTTTTCCATTATGCCTGAGAATAAGGATGTTTAGGTGAACCGTGAAGTGACAATTAATTTTCGTTCACTGGTGGCAAGAAATTGTAAAACAACAATAAACGAAAATTCATGTTTACGTGAATTAGAAAAGAAACTTGTTTTGTTTGTGCTTATGAAATGATCAAAGGAATAGTATTAATTCACAAATATTAGAAGCAAAAGAAGCTCAATTTTGGCATCAAATTATTTCTGAAACATTTTCTGCATGCTTAGAAATAAAATTTACTGGATTTTCTGTACGCCATACGCTCTGAGCTGAATGATTTGGCGAATTTTTTTTCTCTTTGCCTTTCAAAAAGTGTTTGGAAATTTCAATAAATAATTGCAGAGAGCCATTTATATGTTCATAAATTTCACTCTTTCAGCCAGTTGAAAATTAGAATTAGTTATCATATTGCTGCGTAGTAATGTAATAATTTTTCATGACATATATATTCGTTATTTTAAGTAAAACCTTTTCCTGTTTAACTGAACACAAACCTTTCTCTAGACTAGCAAGATGCAGATGCAATCAACAATGAAGGAAAATCGATGATTTATTTGGTTAATACAAATAAAAATCCTGTCTTGGTTGCTTATTTGCAATATTTAGCACTCTATAATCACTGAAAATTAATGCAAATATGAAAGTAACTCTGTCCCATGATTTTCTATATTACATGTGGACAAAAAACTATTTCTGGGCAATCAACCAAATACAGTGGCTCCCAAAAGTGTTCATACACTTGCGATTTTCAATGAAATAGGCTCTATCCATCAATTAAAATTAATATTTCAGAATAGGTATTTAATAATAAGATCTATAATCTATTCTTAACAAAACTACATGAAATATTTTTAAAACATGGTAAAACTTTATTTTTAAGAAATCAATAATCAAAAAGTAACAAAAACTTTATCTCACAAAAGTCTTCGTACACTTTAAAAAAATGGTTATTTAGTATATTCTATTCTACTTATTATTTAAAAATGGCTCGTAGTCGTAAAGAAACAATAATCAGCATTCAAAAATTGATTACTTTTCATCATAGTAGTGGTAAATAAGTTCGGAATATCGCTATATTAGTTAATTTATCCCATTCTACAGTGCAGTATGTGGAAACGTCGACCGGCAAAGTTACCAAAACGAGAAAAGAGATTTATAATTAGAAAATTTGTGAAAAATCCAAGTTTGAGTGCTTTAAAAATTTCTGCAGATTTTAATGAAAAATTTTCTACTTCAATTTCACCTGAGACTGTTCGAAGAGTTCTCATAGGAGCTGGATTAAATGGGCGTTCTGCCCGTAGAAAATTTTTTGTTCGTGCGAAAAACAGAAGGCTTAGACTTTCCTTCGCAAAATAAATGTTAAATAAACCCGAAACGTATTGGAATAATGTCTTATTTGCAGACGAAAGCAAATTTAACATTTTTGGTTCCGATGAACGCGTAATTGTATGGAGAAGAAAATATGAGGAACTTAATCGCAAGAACTTAGTTGGAACAGTTAAGTATGGCGGTGGAGGTGTCCATGTGTGGGGGTGCATGTAAGCATCAGGACTAGGCAACTTGGTATTTTTTGATTGCATAATGAATTATGCTCTTTATTTAAATATTTTAAGAGACAATTTAAAATTATCAGCACAAAATTTGGGTATTGGAATCAACTTTGTTTTTTATCAAGATAACTATCCTAAGCACACGGTTCTTAAAGTTCGTCTCTGGTGTCTCTATAATTGTCCACAAAATTTGAAAACACTACCTCAATCGCCAGATTTAAACCCAATACAACATATTTGGAGAGAACTGGAGGTTAGAGTACGAAAACCCGACTTTAAAACTAAAAGCGAACTAAAAACAGTAATGATGGAAGAATGGATGAACATTGAGGCAGAAATTACAAAAAAAAACTAGTGAAATCTATTCCCAAACGTTTAAAAGCTGTTGTGGATGCTAAAGGCCTATCCTATTAAATATCAATTTAACGAAAAATTAGAATGTTTACTAATATATAGAGATTTTTTTAAAGTGCACGAAGACTTTTGTGAGATAAAGTTTATGTTATTTTTTGATTATTGATTTCTTAAAAATAAAGTTTTACTATGTTTTTAAAATATGTCATGTAGTTTTGTTAAGAATAGATTATAGATCTTATTATTAAGTACTTATTCCGAAATATTAATTTTAATTAATGTATAGAGCCCTATTTCATTGAAAATCGTAAGTGTACGAACACTTTTGGGAGCCACTGTAGATGGCTATAATGCAGTCTTATGAATCCTCTTTGCGGATCTGGTAAAACTAAAGTAGACTTAGTTTCCACAGAAAAATATCAACGGTGGAAACAATGATAAAAACTAGGGAGTGATCTCCTCCCTATAGTCTCGTATACTTCCACATAAGAATCTCATTCTTGTGATCAAAAATTATTTTCCTTATACGTTTTGCTACCAAACATTCTAGACTGGCTTTGTCAAAATCCCTCTAAAATTATCTTTTCCAGTGACGGTTTGCCATCGTTCTTTTTTTAATTACTTAATTTTAAAGTTTTCTGGAGTATTCTTACATAATTAGTCATCCGATAAAAACCATTCTTCAGACATTTTAAAATTCAAAAGATTGTTTCTTCAGGGATCCCACACTGGTTGCATGCTTTTTATGTTTCATATCCCCAATTTTTTGTAACGTATCTTTGAATTATAATCATAATGATTTTCATAAATATTAACAGATTTAATGTTTTCAAGCGCGTTCAAACATGCGCAATAATTTAAATTAAATAATTTTATTCATTGTTTAAATTTTGCTGAATTTAATATATTTAGCGATCATATCACTCCAATTTTAGCTGAACACCTGTTTTATCTAATTTTTAACACTGAATTCAGGATTTAATTTTTGAAAAAAATATATTATCATAAATGTTTGCTGTAAAATAAAGTTCTATGGGTGCTAGCTAAAATTATAGGAAAAAAAATCCAAAAGTCTTTACAGTTCTGATCACCGTGAAATTTAACACCATTTTTTAATAAAATCCAAATGAGTGGCAAAAGTAAATTTGCGAAATATATATAAAAAAATATATTATATAAACAGCATTTTCTATAATTATTTTTATTTAAAATGTAGGAAAATGACATGATATCTTTGGTTATTCAAAATGAAAGTATTTTGATGTCATTAGACTTTGATATCAACATGAATTCAAACACAATAACTTCCATAAAAATCTCTTTAACCAATGTAAAGTGAAACAAAACGATTAACAAATATTGATTGTTTTCCACAAACGGAAAATTTCCGAAAAAAAATCACTCCAATTAAATTAAGTAAGGCGAATGCAATGCTGAAGGAAAAACTATCAGATTATGCTATCGGCATAATTCAGGTTATGATTACTAGTTTGTCGTGATCGGAAAACTAATTATTGATAACAAAATTCAGTCAGTCCATGCAAGTAAAATGGGTTATTAAGCCGCCATTATTTGCACTGTCAGAGTTAAGACATTTAAGGAAACAAGCAATGTGTAACGATGAGATCATTGAAAAATACTTCAAGGTGTTTCCGCCGTTATGGTTCCGTGACCAAAACGGAAATGATGTTTTTCTTGTAATCATCGCCCAATTCCAGTTTTCAAAAGAGGCTTTTGAACACTTTCTGGATATATAATAGCACTCACACCGGCATAAAACCAACTCGAATCAGTCATAATCATTTACTTTTGAGGTTTGATCCGTAGGAGAAACACATACCAAGTAAGTGGAAAAATATTAGAAAATATATTCTTGCTTAAACATTATTATCTCTTGAATTGTTGATTTTTCATAAATTTCTAAGCTTTTTCACAACTTCAAACAACAAACATTTATTCACTTATTTGAGTTCGCTTTTAAAATTAATAGTATACCTTTAAACTTGTAAATGATACTTTTTTATTGCTTGGCTTCAATTCAAGCAACAAACTTTAAAAACAATTGAAGCCTATTCATTTATTCTCATCCTTAAGTTCTCTTTTACAATTCATAGTATATCTTTAAACTTGTAAATGATACATTTTTATTGCTTGGCTTCAATTCAAGGAACAAACTTTAAAAACAATCGAAGCTTATTCAGTTATTCTCATCCTTGAGTTCTATTTTACTATTCATAGTATATCTTTAAACTTGTAAATGATACATTTTAATTGCTTGGCTTCTATTCAAACAACAAACGAAGCCTATTCATTTATTCTTCTCTTTGATCCTCTCTTAAAGTCCATAGAATATCTTTAAACTTCTAAAAAATTTAATCAGTATTAATAATAAACTAATATTTAACTTTAACTAAAAACTTTAATAAACTAAACTATTTAATTTCTTTTATTGCCAAACTACTATTTTTTTTCTTGGTTTCAATTCGAAATTTCCTATTCCTGGAGCCTCTACATTCATTCTCATTCTTGAGTTCACCTGTAAAATTCACAGTGTATATTTAAACTTTCAAATAATATTTCTAGTTGCTTGGCATCAATTCAAATTTTCTTGTTCCTGAAGCTTGTACATTCATTCTCATTCTTGAGTTAGCTTCTAAAATTAGCAGTTATATCTTTAAATTTATGAATGATGCCTTTGAATTGTTTTATTTTATTTCACATTTTATAGTGGAGATTGGAAATTTTCTTTTGAAACCAAACCTAAAATTAACTTAAATAGTATCATTTATTCGTTCGTCTCCATATATTTCAAGAATCAAAGCACTTCAGACAGTTTATATAATGAATTTCTAATTTTCTTAAACATTTATCTCTTATTCATCTGTAACTATTCAAATGTTTTTCAATTTTTGCAATAAAAGATCATTAAATCTAAATTTTTACCATGAAGTTAGGATTTTCTCAAAACGTGAAAAAGTTTTTAATATTTTTAGAATATTATTAAGAAATGTATATAATAATTAAATTATCGCCGCAACTACGACGACTAATGAACTATGTGCATTTATATTCAAATTTATATACATTAAATGACATATGTTGATTTTCATGTTGTTCATAGGAATCTTATCGTTAGAAGGAAATTTCGGGATATTTAACTTAAATAGTAATGAAATGCAAAGTTTGTGCTTAATTTTCAAGTTACAATTTTAACTCTTCGAAAATTTACTTTAAAACACCTCAATCGATGAAAGGAAGCAATATAGTAATACTTATTACTGCATTTATGGTAATAAACCAACCACCATTCATACTTATATTAGTATTTTTTTATTAATATGTTTATATATTACAATATTTACCAAAGTTCGCAATTTCGTTATATTTAGGAAGAAGTAATTATGAAAATATAATTTTTAAAAATTTTTAGTCACATATTAGATTTGAAAGTATAAGAATAAAAATAAATACTTTTTTACCCGAATGAAACACGAAAGTCTTCTGCGAAACCATTTATGTATAATGTCATGACGTTTTAATACACTGGAGGTTAAATACTAAATATATTATTGTACTGTTTTACCATCATTGTGTTTGCAAGCATTAATCTTTTAAGATTTCAGTGTCTTTTAATTAATAAATGTATATTCAAATGATTTTTTTATAATTTAGTGTTTCAAAACTTATTACTTCAAAAAGAAAAGCAAATTCCTTGTTATTTTACTCAAGTATTGCTTGAGAACGCCCCAAAAAATGTGTTGCGTGTACCAAATTAAACGGCAGTAGTTAATTTGCAAATAGTTGTTTTTTAATGAAACATGCCTTGATAAATAAAATTTTTCAAATATGGTACAGAAGGTAAACAAACACTGTAACGAAATTTAAATTCAACTCATGCAAAAGTTCGTACAAATTCGGCTCGTAATAAAATAACATTAAAACTGAAATTCCTTTTTATTTTATTCAAGTATTGCCTGAGAACGCCCCCAAAAGTGTGTTGCGTGTGCCAAATCAAACGGCAGCAGTTAATTTGCAAATAGTTGTTTTTAATGAAATTGATGCCTTGATAAATAAAACTTTTCAAATATGCTACAGAAGGTAAACAAACAGTGTAACGAAATTTAAATTCAACTCACGCAAAAGTTCGTATAAATTCAGTTCGTAATAAAATAACATTTAAACTGAAAGCAGAGGCAACCCCATTTTGAAAGTCTACTTTTTCATTTCATTAAAAATAAATATACATATTTAACATATAGTTAGGAAATGCTTACTCTTAACAATTATCGAATTTTTTAGTTGAATTGATCTAAATTTACTTAATAATAATTATTAGAAACATAATTTATTTTGGGAAGATTTGATCCATATCATAATCATTAAAATTTCGAATATCTACTTCAGACTTTCCTAAATAAGGAACGTAATAACAGTGAAAGCTAAAGATAGTTTATTCTTCTTAGTTGACCTATATATTAATACAGGAGCAAGAGAGGCTCATATCATCATATTTATTTTTCATGATTTTCGGAGTTATTGATAAATATAAGTGTCAACACCATCCAAGCGTTCAATTTCAAATCAACCGTGAGAAAAAAGATTTCTCTCATAAACCATCTGATGAACTTCGAGGGTTTTTTTGTTTTGTTTTGTTTTTTCTGCTGAAATTCAAATAGACAAAAAAATTGTCGTTTAAGACGTACAATGTTGCATTTAATTAATGAAACTAAAAATCGTTTTTTGAACCAAGATCACTTGTCGTAAATCTGAGCTGTTGATGATAAATTAATTATACACATGTATTACATATATTATAATATTTTTTAAATAATAGATATACTAAAGAGACTTCTGTTCTGAAAGATCTCGTGTAGCTTCAAAGGCGAAGTTGATCTGATTTATACTCGATTGGATTCAGCCACCAGCAAAGGAGTTCTAAGTCAAATCTAATGCTTTGGGTCCTTTTGTCCACTGAGTAAGCCAAAAAAATTCAGATCTGGTAAATTTAGGGAGAAAACCATATTCCACTCATCTATCTAGCTTCTGAAGTTCCCACCATAGTGTTCACCTGCGCACGAGCATGTAGACAAACTTCCTCTGTTGACTGATTTCTGACTAAAAGTTGATGCCTATTTAGCGTTAGGCAAGATTTCACATTGATTTCGTCTGTCTAGCCCTTCTTCCGTTTCGAGTTGCGAGCTCACGGGAACACATAATTCCAAAAAATGTTTTTTCCAGACTCAGAGGTACAGAAACGTGAGGTTTATCAAAATCTGAGGAGGAATTCTTCTTTGACGATTACAATGGATTTTCTTTGCAATTTGGTATACTAAATTGGAAAAATTGAAAAAGTTTCAGTACCCAATTACTGGGGTTTTGTGACGAAATATTCCGGCATATGCAGGTAAAATGCATTAAAATTCACCATCACGGGTGTATATATATGTATATGTTAATGGCAAAGTATGAAATAAATCATTGATTATAAAAAGAAATAAAGTTAAGGAAATTCAAAATTAAATTATTTGCTTCCTGATGTAATAAGTAGATTCACAATTTATTTTGTTTTCTTTAATAAGAAAGACATAAACTTTGATATGAAAACTTTCATTTTGTTTTTACGAATTTTGAATAAAAGATTTTAATGGTAATTATTTTTTTCCTAAATAACATTTGTATTTTGAGGAATGCACGCCTTTAAATAATAGCCTTTATTATGAACTTTTCATACTCTTGCCTAAATAGCATTTGTCATTCTATAGAATCTCTAGGTATATGCAATGTCTAGGAAAAGTATATAATAACCTATATTTCATATTTCTTGTATAAAAACTTTGGTGACATAGAATGCCGGTATAACATATTGCTGGTAACATATATATCAAGGACACATAAATAGAATCAGGAATATATATCAAGGCATAAAATATCATAACAGTAGTGTGGAAAGTTAATGGAATGCTATGCTAAAAGTAGCCGTTAATGGAATTCATTATTTAACACTTACTGTTTTCTTTTAATTTTTTTCAATATCCCTTAATTTTTTCAATACACCCTTTGTTAATATTCCTTTTAATACTGGCCCCTTTAATTTTTATCGTTCTCTCGATCTACATCAAGCTTAATTTATATCAGTATCTTAATCTTAATCAGAAACTTCCCCCAACCTTCTGAATTTTGGCGCAAAAGAAAGTAACTTGATATTTCGTAAACATCCGGACCCTACACGATGTTCCTGTCTAGTTCTTTGTCCCATCTCCTGCTATTGCATCCCTCAGTTTTAGGTGCAATTAAAATAATTTTTAATATTTGTATTAGCTTATGCTAAATACCGTTCGCAGAAAGCATTTTGATTTCTAATTTTTTTAGTAGCGTTCGTATAGATTTCATTTAGTTTACTTGTTGAAATTCCATGCTTTTAACAAACTGTGGGTAGTCTTTGTTTATCCATTTAAATTTTATTACTGTTTTGATTTTCATGACATTGATATATATATATAACGTATTTAGAGGCACTAAATTGAAAATTATAGGTCAAATCTCAGAAAATGGATGAGAGGAAAGGTGGAAACGATTGTTTGATAATATCATCTAAACAGTTTTAAATCATCAGTCTAATTATTTTAATATTTAACTGTAAATATATCAAATATTTTTTCATATTAGAAACTGGAAACTTCAACTGTTTTAAATATTAAAAATACGATTTATCCTCGTATTTTCATTATCTTGAAATATTCATCTCCGGACGACTCATCTCCTACCATGCAGTGAAAAGTCGGCTGGGATGCGGACGCAACCTAATACACAAATAAAGAAGTACCCAGTAGATGCCACCTAAAATCCTTGCCGATTGATTCTGAAATCAACAAGACCAGTGGAGCGGCCCACAGTCTTTGAGAGAGGGGCAACCTGGATAACGTGTGGTTATCGGGAGGAGGAAAACTCTCCCATGTGGATCAGGGTGGGAAGTAGGAAAAAGTTTCATGAAGAAGAAAAGATTGATTTCCTATTTTGGGACCAATTAGACGTTTTCCTCCTCCATATTTTATCTCCCCACTGAGCATTTGGGTCGTGGAGCGTTAAACTATTATTTCCACAATGAGTTCCGCAATTTCCATTTTAGGGAAAACGGTGACATGCAAAGTTGTTTTGTTTTTCCACAATTGTGCTGCCTAGGGTACCTATTTTTTTGATCTTATACAATTGTTCTTCTGATATTCTGTTGTTATGGTCGAGAAACACCTGCCAATAGTGGAAAGTAATTACCACGATCATCGAATACGAAGAGATACTAAAATAGCTGATTTTAGAATTTATCAAATAAAAATAATAAAAGGAATATTTAAACAAGATTGGAGTTATGTTATACATATTAGTTCATTAGAAAATTTACAGAAAATATCTAAAAACAGAATATAAATTATTTAGTAATTTTACCTATCCTTACAGACATACAAATTTTGGTCTTAAAATTTCAAAAGAACCCCAGCCAAAACGATGATCAGCACCCAATTACAATTGGTAGGAACAAATTACGTAAGTGACAAATCAGTGTTTGATCGATAGTCATTTTTATTAAAAAACATCTGAATCAGCCTTTGCACCGTTTCAGCTCCACCTTTATAGCAAAAAAATGATTTATACTGCTTGAAGATTTGAGATTGAAACCATCCTAGGGAAATTGATATTGAAAATTAAAAAGGCTTTAACAATATTTGTAAAGAAGATCGTTAAAATGCCTGGACTCTTCCAAGTTATTTCCATTAAGTTACCTTAAGAGCCTATGGAGCGTGTGTCCAAAGTAAGAGCAAAGAACATATTCTTTCTGGAGAAGAACATTTTCTCAAGCTGGTTCATTTCTTAGACGATCACAAGAAATCAAATCTTAAACTTACTAAGAAGAAACATTTGATTGCTTAGAGTGGTCAAAATGTAAGATGAAAATTTCGAGGATTTTTTTAATTATCCTAATCCAATCTTGCGGTATTTAATCCAGGAAAATACAAGGTTTTTATTAACTAACTCAATTATTGCATGTTGTGACTAAATATTCCTGCATATGAACAGTGACGTAGGAGAGGGATAATTGGTGCCTGGGCAAAATATGATTTTCGTAAGCCCCCCCCCTCGTAAACGGCGCCCGCTAAAACGGTAGTTTTCACCCACGCATCGTATTTGACTTGTGCAACATAAAATACTGGACATACCACATTAACGTTTTGTCAATATGGCCAGTGAAGTAATGAAATTAAGTGGCGCCAGGGGAATGAGTATGATTTCTTTAACTCCAGCGAAAATCAGTGATTTTAATAATCAAGAATAGCACGCGGGACATAAAATTAATTTTACCCATCATATTTTGTCCCAAAGTCGGCAGGACACAGTAATATTTTGACCTCCTGTGGAGCCCCTAAAATTGCTTCCGGGCAGAGGGAATGGGACTGGGGCAAGGGGGGCCTCGCCACTCCACCTGCCTTAGAAGGGCAAATGTAAAATTTTAATGCCCTCCAACATATTTTGCCCTAAAATGGCATAGAGACATAGTAATATTTGACCTGTGGCGCCCCTAAAATTGGAGCCCCAGGCGGAAAAAAAAATGGATGGGGAAAGGGGGGTCCTTGGGTTCTGCCTCGCCACCTCCTATGAGGGAAATGCTCCAAATGGCATGACGGAGGTGAGTACAGCATACGCTGTCTTCGGTAGGCATTGTCTTTAACAAATGTGAGAGCCCCACAAAGTACTTACGCCCCATTTTAGAACCGTCAATGAAGAATTTGAGAGCATGTGGCCCAACGAAACCATACCTAATACAATTATTGATGATCAAAATGATAAATAAGTTATTAAAATAGAATAAAATAATAAAAGTTAGCTCGTTCTTTGTTAACGCTTTGCAATTTCCAGAAATCAGCGTCTTTTCAGGTTTTACAAGTAAGCTTCCCATTCTATGTAAAGTCTAATACATGCATAATTTAGGATTTTTTCAATTGATTGTCTGTGCATGAATATATTTTGGAAATGATATACATGTTTATATGAATTACAAAATCGATGACTGTCTAGTTACAACTCCCTAATCATATCTTTACTTTGACATTAAAATGTTTAAATACATATTTTGGTTCAAAATTAAAATGAAATTGGTATGAATGACTTTTTTGTAGGCGCCTTTGGATTAATATGCCCTGGTTTATAGTCCACTATCCCATTGGATAAGGTGGCCATGCTCCTGAGCATCC
>BGPR01003976.1:74069-101956 GCA_013235015.1 Araneus ventricosus
TTAATGATATTTCTTAAAATCTTATTAAACAGATACAATGGAATGCTTATTTTTAAATGAATGATATTTCTTCTAACGTTATTCAGTAGCTTCAATGAAACGCTCAAGATACATTGGTACATAAAATGAAAGCACATTGGAGCATAAAATGAAAGGAAACTTCAGGAAAAAACTCATTTCTCTCAACGTACCCAGTCAATGTCATTTCGTTGTAGGAACACTTTAAGAATGAGTCAGAAAATTCTCATCACGCGAAGAGCTCCCGTAAAACCATAAAAGACGCTCTCATGGGAAATTAAAATACGAAGGGTCGTACAGTTGCGAAGATGTGCAAACAACCGCATCAAATGGGTTTGCAGTTACTGCAAGGAAATTCAAAATCTTCCCGAGAGTTTGTGAAATTTCTAATTCAATTTTTTTAAATACAATAATAAAATTCAGCGCTTAGGCTCCAAATTATCTTTAAGAATGGGAAATTTAATACTTATAGTAGGTCAGCTCAATTTAAATGTGGTATAGGTGGAAAAGATGAGTATCCTTTGTGCAACATTAATTTAGAAAGAACACTACAGTAGTTAAATTTTATTATAAGCATCCATTCCCTTCATTTTCAAGGAAAGCCATGATTTGAAATGGTTGGAGATTTTCGAGCAAAACTGGTTTACTTTTTCAAAACCTAGGGTTTAGTTTAATAAATTACATAAATTAATTACTGTCGATAAAATTATTTGAGTGCAGGAAGCATTCCTTTCTTTTTTGCAGCTATGATCTAAAGCGAAATAAACTATTGTCGTGTAATTTTTATGTCCGTAAGGACAGGTCAAATGTCTAATTATTATTATTTAAAAGCCAAGAAACTAATTACTCTGATAATTATTTACATTGAGTTATCCTTTGAAGCTATTCAAGAAAGATGATACAAATACTGATAAAAGACAACACAAATATTTGATTTACGCTTCTTCTTTAGAATACAGTAAATGATGCAGTTTGTATCAACTATTTTTTTAAATTTTAAAATATGCTAAAATATATCAGATGAGGTTAAAAACACAAAGCATAAAATTATACAATAGTATTTCTTTGTGATGAGACAATAATATTTGCCTTATGTTTCATATTTTTGAAATTAATATGATTGTGCGTGAAAAAGGCATGCATAGTGAAATATTAAAAGAGAGTAAGAAGTGAATTAGGAAATAAGCGATATCAGTGAAAGTTTGGAGAGAAACTTTATTTCCCACCTAAAATATCGACTCGACACTGAAGTTTGTAAAAATCAGGCAACAACTAAAATGTCCTTACGTTCTAGTGATAAAGAATTCCAAAATCTAAGATTTCAGATTAAGTGCCATACTTGTGATCGCGGTTCGAATCAAACGTAACGTTCTCCCCAAAAGGGTCAATGCTAACTTCAAAACGAAATACTAACTTCTTCTCAAATAGTTACTTTTAAAAATATAATATTGTCATACTACTACTAATTATTATCTTTTAGTGGCGTTTTTTTATTAACTGACTGTTCATAAGAAAAAACATACATTGATGAAAATTGAAGGAATGAGCAATCGGATAAACATAAGTAAGATATTGAATTTCTTGGAAAGTGGCAACATGATGGAGAATCATATACATTGAACCAATATCTATATCCACGGCCATAAGGAGAAGCTCCTCTATCGAGGTTCGTTTAATTTCCTCCAGTCGTCCTGGTCCATCAATAATGAGCAACTTGTCTTCCGATCACCGGGCTAGAGGGTTGATTGCTAACAAGAGAATGAAATGAATAAAATCTTTCATTTTCACATTATGATAACGTCTAAATAACTGGTTTTTTTTTATTTAGATGAGAATGTTCAAAGGCAAAAAAGTAATTCAACTGTTCTTCTTAAATTTTAAATACTACGATTAAGATCAAAAAGTTATGAATCTTTAGATTATTTAAGCGACATAGCAATTAGACCACTATTAATTAAATTTAAGATTTCATATGTTTAAAACCGAAAACTCGATTTTGTAAAATTTGGTTCGTTACACCAGAAAACACTGCTTGTAGTAATTTTTGTTGTTCGTCATGAATGACATTTAAAGAAACATATTTCAGAGTTATAACTATAATTTTACGACGCATGTGCAAGCTTAAGTTGAAACAAAGGCAACTGCATTTCATCTCTCCTTTTGTCATCGGCGTATAAATTAAACTATCTAATCCATCTGCAAAGCATCTGTGTACAAACTTCTTCAAATACTGAATATGACATATTAGATAAAGTTTGCCATAGTACTCATCACTTCATATACATTTTGGCATTATTTAACATGATTTCATTTAACATGTTTATAGAGTGGATACTATCTATAAATTTCATCATGCTTGATGCGACCTTCATGATACAAAAATCGTCCAAAACGTTCTACAAAGCCAATTGGTGAACCTAGAGCTACTAAATTTGGTTGCTTCTTGGGTAGTAGATTCTCACGGAAAGAGGGTGTTTACAAAATTTTAATTAGATTTTTAATTAATTAAAAATTAGACGAAATTTTAAAGTTATTCTTCAATAACTTTGAAGCCTATTATCGAACTTTACTTTAAAATGCAACTAATTATTTTTCAGTGAGTGAAACTAATTTTATTTCCTTACAATTTTTTTGTTTTATTTTCATAATTTTTTAAAAATATATTTTTAAGTGTATTTTTCAAAGAAAATTTTTCATTTTTTTTAGAAACTGCGTTTATTCACACGCGCATTGTGACGTTATTAAACAGATTTTTTTTGTGCGTACCTTATGGTTGCTATAATTAAGAGTAAATGTTAAAAAAATAGTATTAAGTTTAAAAAAATAGCTTTAATATCAAACAGACATAACTGAACAAAGGATATTTTAAATTTAAGCAAAGCAAAAAAAAACTGCTTTTTTAACATTATGGAGGGGTTTTTTTTGGGGGGGGGAACTGGAATGCAATCAAGCCAAACGAAGGCAAAACAATCGAATGAAGTTTAAAAAAATATCATGCTCTAGTGTTTCGAAATTTCCTTTATATTTTTTCAGACTTTGCACACCAATATTAATTTAGAATCACAGAAAAATTGAAAATATTCTGAGCTTTAAAATGTTTTGAAATCTTCCGAAAAAAGTTTGAACATGTTTCTATTTAAACAGAAAGCTTCTTTTTTATTAAAAAAGAATTTTTCTAACTTTTTTCTTTTTTCTAAAAGAAGAAGAAAACCAGTAACAGGAAAAAGAAATCAAAGCGTATGGTGCCTTTTTAATACTGCTTTCTTCTGGGGATTCATTCCGGTACACGATTAAAAACGTAACCTCAATTCAAGAAAACTGATGTAATATACAGGGTGTCCTCTATAATCGTCGTCCAATAGCTAATTTCTAAACCGTTAGACATAGATAAATGAGTCCAAATTGACATAAAGAAATATATTGACGTAAAGAAATATATTCAATATTGTTGGAGTCAATAAATGTGTTACTGAAACGATTACGACGTTTACATTTTTGCACAGTCCCCCGGTACTGTTAGTCATATTTAGTAAACTATTCTTGACACCCTAACATTTTAAACAAAAATAGCTCCACTGTTTTGCGACTGAAACTGAACGAGTTATGAAGTTTCAAATTTCATTATTTCAAGCCAATCAACGGTCTCCTCGACCAAGTGCCCTCGTTGATTGGTTGAGCTTTCTTGAGGCGACCATTGGAAGAGTCTAAAATCGTTTATTTTCGGCACAAACATTTTAAACAAAAAGTAACTTCCACTCTTCTCTGATTAAAAATGACCGATTATGAAGCTCTCGTCACCATTTTAAATAATTTTAAATTATTTAAAAATCAAGGAAGATTAACCAACTAACGAGGTGGTGTCCTTCCTTGATTTCTTAAAATAATGAAATTCAAAGCTAGATAACTCGTTCAGTTTCAGTCGCAGAAGAGTGGAACTTTTTTCGTTTAAAATGTTAGTGTGTCAAGAATATTTTTCTAAATATGTTTAATAAACTTCGTAATCTTTTCAGAAGCACATTTATTGACTCCAAAAATTTAAAATTTATTTATTTACGTCATTTAAAGCATTTTTCCGAATGGAAGCATATGCCTATATCTAACTGTTTAGAAATCAGCTTTTGAGCCACGATTAGAGTGGACGCTTACCACAAGAAGAGAACGGACCGACACATTAGTGAATAAGAAAGGGTTTCATAAAATTGCTATTCAGCTCACTTGTTTCCTGCATTAATCAGAAAAATAGATCTAAGTATGTCTAAAAGTTGTTATAAGATTTGCAGATGATCTGTAAACCATTACTTATGAATTGTTTTATTGATTTATCTCTACAATGAATGAACTAGATATGTTTTTCATGAAAAAGATATACAGGGCGTTCGAGAATTGTTGGACACATATCAAAAATTAATAAAACAAGCTAATAAAGTTACAGCTGCAGTTTTTTTTGCAGAGGAATTAAAAAAAGTTTTTTTTAGATAGTTGACGTACCATTTCGACGTTCTGAATTTGCTGCAGCGACAGATTTCCATTCTCATTGGCTACCGATCAGCAAAAGCCGATGTGCATTTTCTTGCTTCCTTTTTTTAATTTTTCTTCAATATCTCGAAAACTGAATAGTTTTCGAATTACAATTAATTTAAAAAATTAAAGAGCGTAAAATTTCCTACAAATGCATGCTTTCATTTTTCTTGTAGCTTTAAAAGTTTCACAGACAATGGCTCTCAAAAATTCGAGATTTCCAGTAATTTACGACCACCTACATCACTGTAACGGCTCGTTATCTATCTGAAAAAGAATTTTAAAATGAGCTCTCATTAAAAAAACGTAGTTGAAACATCATTAGTTTTTTTTTATTATTGTTGATTTTTTAAATGTGTCCAACAGTTCTCGGACATCCTGTACATCCCTCTACCAAGCATACAGACAAATTATGAAAAAGATACCTTTCATATATTTTAGAAGTTTAACGGAGTTCACGCCATTTAGCATTTAACCGCACTTTGTCTTACTCTGGGCTATGACGACAGGTCTGATTTTTCCCTAAACGATTCAAAATGTATTTTCATATAAAATCGGCATGGTGAGCTTGGCATATATCAGGTAAGCATACATGTGACAGCTATTAATGTTCCTCCTGTAATAATGTAGCCAAAAATCCATAAAAGATCTCAGTGCCGAAAACTAAGATACTAGTAGTTCTTCGATTCAAAAGAAAAGTCTAGGAAAGGCTCTTTATTGCAGTCTTCAAAACCAATCAGTGGCGTTCCTATGGGGTGGCAGTCCTCCCCGGCCGGCACTTAGAAAGGGGCGGCAAAATCAGGACTTGCAGGAAAATAATTTTATAACTAAGAAGAGCAGCGAAACTAGCTCAATCATTGTTTACACAAAAAAATTATATTGTAATTAATTCATACTTTTCGTTCTATTTTCGGTAAAGTCTGGTGGTGGAAGCACGATTTACCAACCTATCTGTCGAGATCAAGGGTGTCAAACGACGAATTGCGGTATTCAATCAATTTTTGCCCCTGGAATTTATTATTTTTATTTTGAGGTTTATGTAACTTGCACAGGAAGGGCGACATAATGAAAGTTCGCCTCAGACGGCAAAAGTTGTAAGTACGCCACTGAAACCAATTAACCAATGTTTCCATTTCGCTGCCTGGAAAGGACGAGAGGGGGACAGGCATCTTTTCTTACGCACTTCGGTAGGTCAACAATACAATTCGATAAAATTATTTCTAATCTTTGCCCTTCTTTGCCAGTAAACCATTAAAGTTATGTCAAAAATTTTCTGGAACGAAGTTGTAGAGAATTCTACTCCCGAGAGTGGAGGTACTCTTCAAATTTTTATAACATGAGCCACATTTCAAAAATTATACTTTCAAGTAAAGAGAAAGACAATATTAGACAGAATTAAACAGGAAATAGCAACTCTAGTCGGTATTTTTATTCCTTATAAATGGACTTCCCAAATGATCACAAGTAATTACAAAAAAATGAAAATTGTCGTGATAAATATGTAGGAAAACTTGGCTAGAAGCATTGAAAAAAGCTGAACATTACATGAAAAGGAAACATTAAAACGGCTGCCATCTTAAAGCGGACTCAAAAAGTAAAAATCCTCACACATACATCGCTTTTAATGACTTTAAGAAACATTCGTGCCAGATTCGAAGAAAATAGAACTACGCGTTTGGTCGTAACTGCGTAACAAGTTTACAGGCAAACAGACAAAATATCGAACGGCCGAATTGGACCTCGTTTCTCTCGAATAATGAAATGAAAAATGCTTCCAAAATTTATAGAATAAAAACAGAAAATTGGCAATCAACTTGAAGTCTTTTCTCTTAAATAGTTTGCAATTATTATGTAAAATAGTTTTATATAATGTGTATTTTAATTTAAATATCAAGCATTTTGAATCAGTACTAATTAATTATATTAATATTAATTTTAAATTTTAATTTTCCTTAATTACATCATTCACAATCGATATCGTATCTGTTTCGTTGCAACAACGCTGAGGGAAAACTTGCATTTTAGGATGATAATACTTAAGAATTCTGAAAGAAATCCTCTTAAAAATTTAAAATTTAGCTTAATGCTAATTACTCAACTCTTGTGGCTTGGAGAAAAAAAAGAGTGTTAAAATGTGTTACGAGTCGATAACAATATGCCTTATGAAGTTAAACAATGAAATTTCTGCAATTTATTTTCTAGTGACCTTTGTATAGTCACTTAAATTATAATTAAAACGTCATGCAGATACATATAGTCAAAAATCGTTGAAACTTTCGATGATGAAAATGTTGGGAACATAACGGATAGGAGAGAAACTCCTTTTAGTGACTGATATCCTCCATTGCGTAAAGGCAATATTGTTTCCATTATGCCTGAGAATAAGGATGTTTAGGTGAACCGTGAAGCGAGTAACATTCAAAGACAATTAATTTTCGTTCACTGGTGGCAAGAAATTGTAAAACAACAATAAACGAAAATTCATGTTTACGCGAATTAGAAAAGAAACTTGTTTTGTTTGTGCTTATGAAATGATCAAAGGAATAGCATTAATTCACAAATATTAGAAGCAAAAGAAGCTCAATTTTGGCATCAAATTATTTCTGAAACATTTTCTGCATGTTTAGAAATAAAATTCACTGGATTTTCTGTACGCCATACGCTCTGAGCTGAACGATTTGGAGATTTTTTTTTTCTCTTTGCCTTTCAAAAAGTGTTTGGAAATTTCGATAAATAATTACAGACAGCCATTTATATGTTCGTAAATTCCACTTTTTCAGCCAGTTAAAAATTAGAATTAGTTATCATATTGCTACGTAGTAATGTAATAATTTTTCATGATATTTATATTCATTATTTCAAATAAAACCTTTTCCTGTTTAACTGAACACAAACCTTTCTCTAGACTAGCAAGATGCAGATGCAATCAGCAATGAAGGAAAATCGATTATTTGTTTGGTAAATACAAATAAAAATCCTGTCTCGGTTGCTTATTTTCAATATTTAGTTCTCTATAATCACTGAAAATTAATGCAAATATGAAAGTAACTCTGTCCCATGATTTTCTATATTACATGTGGACAAAAAACTATTTCTGGGCGATCAACCAAATATATGACTATAATGCAGTCTTATGAATCCTCTTTACGGGTCTGGTAAAACTAAAGTAGACTTGATTTCCACAGAAAAATATAAAAGGTGAAAACAATGATAGAAACTCGGGAGTGATCTCCTCCCTATAATCTCGTATACTTTCACATAAGAATCTCATTTATGTGATCAAAAAATATTTTTCTTGTACGTTTTGCTGCCAAACATTCACAACTGGCTTTGGTAAAATCCCTGTAAAATTATCTTTTCCACTGACGGTTTGCCATCGTTCTTTTTTTAATTACTTAATTTTAAAGTTTTCTGGAGTATTCTTACACAATTAGTCATCCGATAAAAACCATTCTTCAGACACTTTAAAATTCAAAAGATTGTTTCTTCAGGGATCCCACACTGGTTGCATGCTTTTTATGTTTCATATCCCCAATTTTTTGTAACGTATCTTTGATTTATAATCATAATGATTTTCATAAATATTAACGAATTTAATGTTTCCAAGCGCGTTCAAATATGCGCAATAATTTAAATTAAATAATTTTATTCATTGTTTAAATTTTTCAGAATTTAATACATTTAGCGATCATATCACTCCAATTTTAGCTGAACACCTGTTTTATCTAATTTTTTAACACTGAATTCAGGATTTAATTTTTGAAAAAAATATATTATCATAAATGTTTGCTGTAAAATAAAGTTCTATGGGTGCTAGCTAAAATTTTAGGAAAAAAAATCCAAAAGTCTTTACAGTTCTGATCACCGTGAAATTTAATACCATTTTTTAATAAAATCCAAATGAGTGGCAAAAGTAAATTTACGGAATATATATAAAAAAAGATATTATATAAATAGCATTCTCTATAATGATTTTTATCTTTATTTAAAATGTCGGAAAATGACATGATATCTTTGGTTATTCAACATGAAAGTATTTTGATGTCATTAGACTTTGATATCAATATGAATTCAAACACAATAACTTCCATAAAAATCTCTTTAACCAATTTAAAGTGAAACAAAACTGCTCTAACAAATATCGATTGTTTTCCACAAAAGGAAAATTTCCGAAAAAAAATCACTCCAATTAAATTAAGTAAGGCGAATGCAATGCTGAAGGAAAAACTATCAGATTATGCTATCGGCATAATTCAGGTTATGATTACTAGTTTGTCGTGATCGGAAAACTAATTATTGATAACAAAATTCAGTCAGTAAATGCAAGTAAAATGGGTTATTAAGCCGATATTATTTGCACTGTCAGAGTTAAGACATTTAAGGAAACAAGCAATGTGTAACGATGAGATCATTGAAAAATACTTCAAGGTGTTCCCGCCGTTATGGTTCCGTGACCAAAACGGAAATGATGTTTTTCTTGTAATCATCGCCCAATTCCAGTTTTCAAAAGAGGCTTTTGAAAACTTTCTGGATATATAATAGCACTCACACCGGCATAAAACCAACTCGAATCAGTCATAATCATTTACTTTTGAGGTTTGATCCGCAGGAGAAACACATACCAAGTAAGTGGAAAAATATTAGAAAATATTTTCTTGCTTAAACAGTATTATCTCTTGAATTGTTGATTTTTCATAAGTTTCATATCTTTTTCACAACTTCAAACAACAAACATTTATTCACTTATTTGAGTTCGCTTTTTTAAAATTAATAGTATACCTTTAAACTTGTAAATGATACTTTTTTATTGATTGGCTTCAATTCAAGCAACAAACTTTAAAAACAATCGAAGCTTATTCATTTATTCTCATCCTTAAGTTCTCTTTTACAATTCATAGTATATCTTTAAACTTGTAAAGGGTACATTTCAATTGCTTGGCTTCTATTCAAACAACAAACGAAGCCTATTCATTTATTCCCTTCCTTGATTTTCTCTTAAAATCCATAGAAAAAATATCTTTAAACTTCTAAACTATTTAATCAGTATTAATAATAAACTAATATTTAACTAAAAACTTCTAAACTATTTAATTTCTTTTACTGCTAAACTATTATTTACTTTCTTGGTTTCAATTCAAAATTTCCTATTCCTGGAGCCTGTACGTTCATTCTCATTCTTGAGTTCACCTGTAAAATTCATAGTGTATATTTAAACTTTCAAATAATATTTCTAGTTGCTTGGCATCAATTCAAATTTTCTTGTTCCTGAAGCTTGTACATTCATTCTCATTCTTGAGTTAGCTTCTAAAATTCACAGTTATATCTTTAAATTTATGAATGATGCTTTTGAATTGTTTTATTTTATTTCACATTTTATAGTGGAGATTGGAAATTTTCTTTTGAAGCCAAACCTGTAACTTAACTCAAATAGTATTATTTATTTGTTCGTCACCATATATTTCAAGAATCAAAGCACTTCAGACAGTTTATATAATGAATTTCTAATTTTCATAACTATTAATCTGTTATTCATCTGCAACTATTCAAATTGTTTTCATTTTTTTGCAATAAAAAATCATTAAAACTAAATTTTTACCAGGAAGTTATGATTTCTGTAAAACTTGGAAAAGTTTTTAATATTTTTAGAATATTATTAAGAAATGTATATAATAATTAAACTATCGCCACAACTACGACGACTAATGAACTATGTGCATTCATATTCAAATTTATATACATTAAATGACATATGTTGATTTTCATGTTGTTCATACGAATCTTATCGTTAGAAGGAAATTTCGGGATATTTAACGAACTTGCAATTTAATAGTAATGAAATGCACTGTTTGTGCTTAAATTTTCAAGTCACAATTGTATCTCTTCTAAAATTTACTTTAAAACACATCAATCGATGAAAGGAATCAATATAGTAATACTTATTACTGCGTTATGTTAATAAACCAACCACCATTCATACTTATATTAGTATTTTTTATTAATATGTTTAAATATTACAATATTTACCAAAGTTCGCAATTTCATTATATTTAGGAAGAAGTAATTATGAAAAGATAATTTTGAAAAATGTTTAGTCACATATTATTAGATTTGAAAGTATAAGAATAAAAATAAATACTTTTACCCGAATGAAACACGAAAGTCTTCTGCAAAACCATTTATGTAAAATGTCATGACGTCCTAATACACTGGAAGTTAAATACTAAATATATTAATGTACTGTTTTACCATCATTGTGTTTGCAAACATTAATATTTTAAGATTTCAGTGTCTTTTGTTTATTAAATGTATATTCAAATGATTTTTTATAATTGAGTGTTTCAAAACTTATTACTTCAAAAAGAAAAGCAAATTCCTTGTTATTTTACTCAAGTATTGCTTGAGAACGCCCCAAAAAATGTGTTGCGTGTATCAAATTAAACGGCAGTAGTTAATTTGCAAATAGTTGTTTTTTAATGAAACATACCTTGATAAATAAAATTTTTCAAATATGGTACAGAAGGTAAATAAACACTGTAAGGAAATTTAAATTCAACTCATGCAAAAGTTCGTATAAATTCAGTTCGTAATAAAATAACATTTAAACTGAAAACAGAGGCAACCCCGTTTTGAAAGTCTACTTTTTCATTTCATTAAAAATAAATATGCATATTTAACATATAGTTAGGAAATGCTTACTCTTAACAATTATCGAATTTTTTAGTTGAATTGATCTAAATGTACTTAATAATAATTATTAGAAACATAATTTATTTTGGAAAGATTTGATCCATATCATAATCATTAAAATTTCGAATATCTACTTCAGACTTTCCTAAATAAAGAACATAATAACAGTGAAAGCTAAAGATAGTTTATTCTTCTTAGTTGACCTACATATTAATACAGGAGCAAGAAAGACTCATATCATCATATTTCTTTTTCATGATTTTCGGCGTTATTGATAAATATAAGTGTCAACACCATCCAAGCGTTCAATTTCAAATCAACCGTGAGAAAAAAGATTTCTCTCATAAACCATCTGGTGAACTTCGAGGGGTTTTTTCTTTGTTTTGTTTTTTTCTGCTGAAATTCAAATAGACAAAAAAAATGTCGTTGAAGACGTACAATGTTGCATTTAATTAATGAAACTAAAAATCGTTTTTTGAACCAAGATCACTTGTCGTAAATCTGAGCTGTTGATGATAAATTAATTATACATATGTATTACATATATTATAATATTTTTTAAATAATAGATATACTAAACAAAATTTAAATTAAATAAAAAGAAAGAAAATTATAGATAATAAACAGCAGATTTAGACATAAACGATGACAATACATCTTTAAGCGTACAAACGAAAGATGTATTGTCATCGTTTATGTCTAAATCTGCTGTTTATTATCTATAATTTTCTTTCTTTTTATTTAATTTAAATTCTGTTTAGTATATCTATTATTTGTATCTGTATTATATTATAAATAGCTGCATTTGCGCCTTTATATATAATACTAAGAATTTTTATTAATATTTTATTAATTAATTTAATCAATTTTTAAATTTAGTCAATTTATAATTGACATAATATTTTTTACATAGAGATTCTTAAATTCCTTTTTCAGCAGAAAAATGAAATCTCCACTTGTTGTCCTTGCCCTTGTCCTTCTTGCATCCCAGTGCTTGCTACCCACCAGCGCCCACATGGGCATGATGATGGGTGGTGGTGGTGGCGGCGGTGGCGGAGTCCTCGAAATTTTGGCTGCTGGAATCATCGCCAAACTTCTCAGCGAGCACCACCATCACCACGAAGAGCACCACCACATCCCCATTCCTATCCACCACCACGGGCGAAGGAGATGAGGGAAGACTCTATTTAAGCAATTTTTTTTAATAATGAAATGAAACAAGAGGATATTGCTCTTGCTTCATTTGTAGATTTATGTGATTGTTCTGTAGATACTGTATAGTAGATTTTGAAATTTTGTGAATTTTGAAAGTTGCTTTTGTAAATAATGGTGTACATATTTAGATAAATCACTACTCACCTTACACTGAACGAATATTTTTATTTACAAGTTTTAGCAATAGAAGAAAAATATAACGTTTTTTTTAAATTTTAAATGATATGTGATACGTATTAATTTTTACGATTATGCAAAAATTGGGAGTCGAACATTAAAGCTGAAGTGAAACAAAAAGTCGTATTATATTAATGAAATATTCGAAATTTATCTTAAATAATACTTTGTAAGTAACGCATAATGTTTATAAAGGATGTTTTCTTATTTTTATAAATGTTTTTATAGGCTCAACCTCTTTCATGAAAAGTGAAAATTTTCTTTAAGATTTATGGTATTTAATGTTCTTGTTTAGCTGAACAACAGATTTATTATCTTATAACATTATTTTTTATTCTTAGTAACAATCATTTTTGAAATTTTGTCCCTTCAAATAGAAATTTCATGTGTATTCTTAATATGAAGGATGTTAATAAAAATTTCTTTCTTTTACAAAGAATATGGATGTGTTTCATACAATAGCAACTTCATAAATTATATATAAACAAATCATGTCACAAGACGTCTTCCAACTAATACGGTTACCTAAAATAATATATAAAGGCTGACATCTCTCTCATAACATAACGTTTTGGTAACACTGCTTCCGTTTAATAGCGACATTATTAGAACGAGATAGAATTAAAATCTATTTCGACCTAGAACTCAACATTTTAGCATTTCTTCCCAGCACGAAACAACCGCGTTATTGAAGGGTTGAATGTATAATTCAAAATAAAAAAGAATTTTAGACACATACCTTTTTAGTGAAATGCATCATTTCTGTAGATAATGAAAATAATTATCGAAATATTTTATTACATTTTAAAATTTTACAAATTAGAAACACAGATGTATGTAAGATGAAATCACAACGGATGACCAACTTATTTTTAAATAGACATACGATTTTAAGTTATTGACATATAGAAATCTACGTGCTACGAATGATACAAATCTTTAGGAATAATTTCAAAAAAATTATACAGAAATAATTACTGCTATTATGTATTTAAAAGGCTCGTGATTTAAAATATAGTTTAGTAGAGAAATCTCAAGTACGCTTAGATGGCGCTTAGCTTGAAACTTAACTATATGAAATACAAAGAAAAAATCTATTTAACTTGAGTGTGGAGTTCATCATTCATATAAAAACGATCGATGTTCAGTGTTCAATAGATTTATATATTATGTTATGTACGTTCATCAGCTTGGAGATACGGGAGTTGAATTAAGAAGGGAAGGGGGTTTCAGTCGGGCATTCAAGCTTTGAAACAGTGAGCAGAATTATAATTATAAAGAAAAGTTTTGTTGGCAGTAAGGTATTCAAAAATTTAAGTAGATTTCTTTTAACGTAGGACTACGTTCTTCCCATTGGAGTTTCAGGAAGGAAATTGATTCACACGCCAAAACGCCACAAAACTTGGTATGGGAAATCCTCTATATCTCGGTAAATCCTCTAATCATATGTTAAAAACATAACTAATGTTTTATTTTAGAGATAAAGGGTAACAACAGAAGTTACAAAAAAAAACTTACTTAAACTTAAAAACTTACGAGAAACAAAAGAGTCACGCGAGTAAAGTAGTCCTACGCCTTTAACATCGGCGGCTGTTTGAAAAAACAGCCTCCCGTCATTTTTTTCTCTATTTTTAATCTAATTGAAAATGTTATATAATTGCGACAATTAATCACATAACCAGACGTCATAAGCTTTCGTATGAAATAAAAATAGTCAAAACGATCCAGTGGTTGTTGCTGGGGGACTGTCTTATGATTTTTCCGCATAGAGAATGGACAGTGAAGAAGTATTTTTTTCCATTCCTCTCGAAAACAGAGGGCGGGGCGAAGGCGATCATTGATGACATATCTAGACATATGAAATAAAAATTTATCAAAATCAGTCCAGTGGTTGGGACTGGTACTCTGGTTTTGCCAAAAATAAAGAAATGATCACATAGAGTGTTTGAAATATATTAAATAAAACTTATTTTTATTTGATTTAAATGTCATTCTTTCCCAGACTAAAAGAACTAGCGTAGGATGTCTTACGCATATCCGCCTCAATTGATATGTAAGCAGTTGTAGGTGCATTTTTTTAATAGCAGCCTTCTTCGGCAACCCGCTTGTTCACCGTGAATATAATTTCAATTGAATATCATGTACATAATTTGGTAATCATGGTTCCCTGAACAAAGTAACTTTAAACTCAAAATTGTGATAGAGACATTTAACCCGTGTTCTTTCCGTAGCCTTGCACCTGTTCTGTTCCTTTTTTTGTTGCGGTTGACAAATGAATCCACATGCTATTGAGACCATGTCCACATTTGGTGTTTATTTTCGCTCTGTGAATTATCACCTGCCAGGAGAAAGAAAGAAAAGAAAGGGTTTATTAATACAGAGGGATTAAGGGTTTATTAATACAGAGGGATTAAGGGTTTATTAATACAGGATAAAATGTTGTGGGGGGGGGGTTAACGAAGAAAAAACACTCTGTACAGCTAACATATACATGGATTTAAAAATTAATTAACTTTCGATTACTGGATACATTTTCTAATAAACTTACTATCTAAGAGGACTTTGTTTACAAATTTCATAGAAAACTAATGAAATAAAAAAAGAAAGTAAAATTTATTCGGAGCTTTCCATTTCTTATCTTCCAGCAATGGAAGAGAAACGCGCAAATATATATCTGCTTGAACAATGAAAACGGTTTGAATTTCATTGCAACAATGGAAAGTATTGTTGTAAATTATGCCTAAAAATATTTTTAAAATTTTTTTTTAAAATTGGAGAAAAATTGTACGACAACTTAATTGATATCATTGAGAAGATAATTTTTGAGTTTTTAGGATGGTGTGAAAATCATTTTTCTGTTGAATATTTTCAAAAGTTCTGGAAAAAAAATTTCGCTTAATTTTTAATTAATTAAAATTCTAATTAGAATTTTTAAAAACTGCTCCGTGGTTCATATTCCCATCCTCCAAAGTATACGTGTGCCAAGTTTCGTAGCTCTAGGTCTAGCAGTTTGCCCTGTAGAGTGAGTGCAACTCACCCACACACACGCACACATTCACCTTTATTATTAGTAGAGATGAGTATAAGTAGTTTAGAGTGCTTTCGATACACTACAAAGAGGTGTAGGGCACTGAGTCGTATTTCATTATGTAGCAGATATAATTACTTCATAATAGGCATCAAATCATATTTTGTTTAGAGACAAAGACCCTTTAAACTGCTATCCGGTAATATAGTAAAACCCCGGTTAACCGAACTCGACCCTATTAACACAAGGTGCTGTACAATATTGCTACGATATCCTCACGATATTGTGCGGTATTCCGAATATCGAATAACATCGTGAGGATATCGTACAATATCTTGTGCTAATAGGGGAGTTAACCGCAACCCGGGTTATCCGAAATTCCTCTGAAATGGCAAATCCAAAAACACGTAGTGCATGGGAATAATCGAGAAAGCGAGGGCGAGCTGGACTGTGACCAGCGGAGAGGTGGACTCTCGACCAAACAATGTAATTTTAACTTTAACCGCTTAACTTAACGAGACTACTCGTGCATCGAATTATCGAAATTTTAGTCTTATAAACTAAAATTGAATCATTAATTAGCTTTATAATTTGACACAAAAAATATGTAGGATCCATAAACATCTTAAGTATCCTATGCCTTCTTAGATGAATGAAAACGACAGCCCCTTTCCAAAACAGGAGGGGTCATCTTATTAGATAGCAAAGAAAACTATTAAGTTAAGTGGTTAATAGCGAACACAAGTGCAGCCTACAAAGACAGTTTTGAATTCCTTTCATGCTCAAAGCATCTCAGAATTACATGCGATAATTAGACACAAAATAGTAATAGATATTCATGGCTTAACCGAAAAAATTGTTACCCGAAGCGCCTCCCTTTAATTCTGTTAACCGGGGTTGTACTGTATTTCACTTTTGTGACTTAGTGCCCTTTACCTCCGATATGCAGAATCAATGAGAAATTTATAAAAAAAACGTTTAAAATACTCAGACGTAACTAACGTACTGAGATTTCCCGGTAGATAAATATGATAAGAATTTCCCTCCATTTATTTAAACCTCACACTTTTTTATTATTTCTCTGCATTTGTGTAATTTTTTATGAATTAGAATAAGGAACGAAAAAAAAATTTAGCACTTTTATTTTGAAGTTAAACTTCTAATTAAACCTAGTTGTGAATTAGTAATTGTTTAGTTAAAGTTTCTTTATTAAAAATTTACCCACATCAAGCCAAAAACCTAATTACTGAATTTTTATTATTTAACTGTTAAATCATTGAAGGTTAACTAAAAAGGCAAATTTAAAGTTAGCGCAGAGTAATACTATAAGTTTGCAGTTATAATGCAAGAGCCGCCACTGAACCAAATCAAAAAAATTTTCACAATAGTGATAAATTAACTAGGAAAAAGCATTGACATAATTTGACTTCTTAGTTTCGAAACTAAAATGCAATCTCTTATGGTGGCTTCAATACCGGAAACTGCTTACTCAGATGAGGAATCGTCCTCGTAAGTTGAAATTGCAATACCAGTACCAATTTTGCAATTCCTCTAGTTTAAAATTGGACAATAATTCGAAGCAATACAGCAGATTAATCAGGAGATACTTCATAATCCTATACCACAATTTACTGTCGTTACCAAAACATCCACTTTCATCTCCGAATTTTCATTGCACACCTACACAGATTTAATATGACCTGTATAACTACATTTACTACCCTAGCAGCACAAGATGCCCTTCAACATTCATACGATATCTTTACAATGTTGTGCGGCATTCAAAATATCGTAGCAACACCGTGGAGATATCGTAAAATATCTTGTGCTAATAGGGTATGATCTGAGCAGTTCGAAACTTTTATACACATGATTTGAGAGAGGCCATTTGTATAAAATACGTTCACATTCACCTGTTTGAATTTCATGCCAAAAGAGAGCTGAAAAATCAAAGAAACAGAGATCAAAAAAGTTGACCAAAACATTCACTGTCTACTCCAAACTGCCATAGTATACGTGCACAGATTTAATACGATCTGTGTAGATACATTTACTATGATCTGAGCAGTTAGACACTTTTATATACATGATTTGAAAGAGGCCATTTGTAGAAAATACATTCAGATTCACCTGTTTAAATTTCAGGCCAAAACAGATCTGAAAAATCAAAGAAAAAGAGTCCAAAAAAATAACCAAAACATTCACTTTCTCCTCCAAATTGTCATAGTACACTTACGCATATTTAATATGACGTGTGTGACTACTTTCCCTGAATAGTTATGTAATTTATACAAATGATCTAAAAGATACTATTTGTAGAAAATGCATTCACATTCACCTTTTCGAATTTCAGCCCAAAATAGACCTGGAAAATCAAATAGAGAAAAAAAAACAGTTTCATCGTCGTGTCTTCTTCTTGGCCAGTGTCAGTGGAGCAAGCGCTAACGAGTCATTAACACGCGAACGTCCATCCAAAAATATCTCCAGCATGTCTAATAAATATTTAGATCCCAAAGTGAAATGGACATCCATCAACTTTTGAGACTTCCTCCGTGTCAAATGTGAGGAGTTTTATTGGGTTTTCGCATCTTCCGTTTTCTTTAGGATGATACGAAAAACAGAAAAATATAAGAAACGGTTGTCAGTCACGTGATCTTTGCCAAACCATCATTCATCACTAAAAACTGGAAAGCGTATTTAAATTAGATGAATATATAAATGGGCTCCATATTCAGAAATCGGTCTCAGAGAACATTCAGACTCAGAGCTCTATGTACCACTAAAGCTGTCTGTACATGCCGTTTGATTTCAATTGCACCTTGGGATATACCTCAAAGTTGGTAAGTTGTAACCTTGATTAAAATATTCAGTGTTCCCCTAAGAGTTCGGTTTTATTTTCACCTTTAAAAGCATCCTACACGTCATTACATGAATCAGCTTAACACTAACGTAATATACCTGTTTTGCAAAATAATTTTTACTATATATTGCTAAATATATTAAAGAAATGATTTTATAGTAGACTTAAAAAATAGGTTTGTATGTTAAAATAGCTTTAATACACATTCCTTGCGTTTTCCTACCGATGTTATTCCATTGGTATATGTAAAATGTCATACAAAAGAAGTAATATTTGATAGTAATTATTACGCGTTCGTATTTAGCAAGTTTTAACGTAAAAATTAATAATTGCACTCAAACCCATTCTTTCTTTAATATTTTTACATCTTAATTTATTTGTTACACAAATACATATTATTTTCATCAAATGTATACTTAAATTTGTTCGTTATGCTTGGGAGGACTTTTCTATTCATATTACAAAAGTTAATTTCTCACTTTCTTATTGATCAAATATGAGAAGGAAAACAATTTAGCACCTGAGATTTTCAAAGTTAAGTTTGAAAACTTAAACTACTATTTCTACTTTTCCTTACAGGATTTCAGAAAAATGTACACCACTCTTTAATGCTTGTGTTCAAAATTCTTGATTTTGCTTGATACAATTTTAATGTATATGAAACTTTGGTTCAAAATTGTTTTAAATTATCTAAACGTTTATTTTGACTTCAGTTTCAGCAATAAGTATTGTTAATCAAAAGAATTAATTTTTTCACCTTACCAGTTTAAAAATATCAAAACAATAACCCATATGAGACCTCAAGTAATTTATGGAAGCTTCACAATAAGATTAAAACCTTCATTATGAACATTCTTTTAACTCTCGAAATCATTTTAATGAAAACTTTAATGCTTCTAACTTTTTTTACCAGATTAAAAATTATTTCAACTTCTGCTATCTGTTCTTAAGATATATTCATAATTTCATCCACTTCGTCATTTGAGGATTTCATTTGATGATTTTCACGATTTTTAATGTCTACCTCATTTATAAATGATTAAAAACGTATAATAATTCTTTCTTTCAGAAAAATTTTATTTAATACCTAATATTATATAAAGTAGAGGAAATCAGCTTTTTGAAGAGAAGTGTAGTTATCCTTTCTAGAATTAAATAGCTTTATTTCGAATGTATTGAATTCAGTTTTTTAGGTGAAAATTAAACTATTTCCAATCTCCATTGGCTACTATCATTTTGGAAATATTGAGCACGAAGCTACGCGTACCACGGATAAACGTCAAACCACAGAAATAGAACCTCAAATGATAAAATAGAAACTTTTTATTACTCCGATGCATGGAATGCCCTTATTTTGGAATGGAATATATAAGAAATCGATGGTTCAGCATGCTGTAAAGGCTCACGATGCTCAATGAAATAGGAAATGGAATTAAGACAGTGAAAGTCACAGTAGTTTAGTTTGAAAGACACAGAGACAAAAGTTATGTATAAAAGAATCGATTAAAAAATCATTTCTGACCCTGCAATTCTGTGTGATTACAAATCGTCTTCATGACTTGTTCTTATCCCGAAAATCTGTCGCACTGGTACTAAATCATCTTGCATAAATGATAAATAATTATAAGCTAGGCTAAGAGCTTGTTTCATACCCATTCATAAATTGATGTTTTAATCTTTTCAGTTAAAGACAAATTCCTTCATTTCTCAAAGCTGGTTTTAAAAAGGAATATCTATTCATGTCGAAAACTCATAAATCTGCCATATCTCGGCTAAATAAACACTTTTTACTTTTCTTCTCTTCATGTTTGGCTTTGATTCAGTAGTAGAATGATGACATGATTCCTTGATGGCACGGTTCCGTGTTAAACCTATTTTTTTAAGAAAATCATTTCACCTTTATCCGTCATGTTACTGAAATTTTAGAATAAATAAAGATAAAAATTTGTTCGAAGACTGGACTCCTCCTTCATTAACTGATTTCTGATATATAATTTTACAATCTGGGAAATACTTTTCAGTTTTAGCATTTAGTATGTTTTAAACTATATTGCGGTTTGATCGAAAAAGGTTGTTTCGGGAGAAAGCGAAAACTTGACTTTGAATTGTAAATTCCTTATATTTTGAAGGATTTCATCTAAAAGCCTTACTACTGCTTGAAATTTTGCTTCAGAAAAAATTATTTAAAGTCTGCATGATAACGGCTTATTTTTAAAATTTTGTAACATCATTTTATACCTGGTGATGTTTCTATGGTTTTAAAATTATTTACAATGTTACTAAAAATTCAAAAATTCCTGTCAAATTAGTATCAACATAATTCGTTAAAAAAAACCAATAACTGTAAAAAAAACACTTGTCTATTACAGACAGAAAAGTTTTTTCAGAAGAATAATTGTCAGCTGATGTTGACTTATGGACAAAATATTTTACAATACTGTCATTTTATTGCGACTTTACCTCCATTTTACACATTTACACATAGTTATCATCTTTCATTATCTTCTGTTTATCAGTTATTCCTGAAATCATCTCAAAAATTCTGATTTTCAGGAATCCATCCTTTCCAATCATGATCTTCATAGGTCGACGCAAATCCCTATTTGCATTCACCATCGCATGCATCTCAGTAGCTCTCCTGGTGTCCGATGTGGACGCTGGAAGTATGATGGGTGGCATGATGGGAGGCGGTAAAAAAGGACATGGTGGCAGCAGCGGCGTGGAAGCCATGTTGGTGGCAGGAATTCTTGCTAAACTACTCGGCAGCAACAGTGAAAAGTCAAGCGGGAGTGCCCATCCTATGTACATACCTATGCCGATGATGTACCATAGCATGGGAGGTCACGGTATGATGGGTGGATATGGCATGGGTGGAGGATACGGCATGGGAGGAGGAGGAGGTGGTATGAGTTGGTGATCATAATAAACTTGGGATGTAATCCTACTTCCCCTTGGAATTGCAGCGAACTTTTAAGAATAAGATAAAGAAATATTTTGCAAACATTACAAGAACCATATAGTGTAGTGACATAATATCTGAACACAGAAAGCGAATTAGGGAATTTATTGTTATTTTGATCAAGTTTCTTAAGTTATGAATATCCAGCTATAGAAGAGTTATTGTATTTGTATCGTGAAAAATATTGGTAACGTAGATTTCAGTCCAATTTCTAGATATTAATAGGCAAAATAATTAAGAAAGCTTTCTGGATTTCAAACACTTCTTTAAGGGCATCTGTTAAGTAATGCTTCAATGGACTACTTTATTTTTTCTACTGTATGTATGCCTGCAGTTGTGAAAAGAAATTTAATGACTAAATGGGTGATTAACATTTCTTCACCTGAAAAGAGGTTCGAGAATACGAATAATTTAAAAAGCACTGATTTATATGAAAACTTTATTTTAAGAAGTTTACTGAGGAAAATAAACTGTTGTTTATCAAAGAATAATTGCTGAAGAATACCTTGTTGGTTTAAAATGCTATGCATGAGTATATTATTCATACTTAGAAAGAATTCAGGCAATTTTATAATTTAATAAATATCATGAGTTTCGTAAGCTTTCGTTTCTGAGAAATGGAAAAGAAATAGTAACTTTATGTTGTTTGGAGGACTTCAACTTTTATGCCATCTGATGAGTTTACTTCAAGAAGTTCGTTGAAAATGTAACAGCGCAGTTTTCCACTTCAAGCTTAGTAATCTCAGCGTGTTGCTTTTTGCTAGTGAATTTCAACCCTTGAAGTTCAGTATCCTAAGAAAAGCAATAATGCAGTTAAAGAACTTTCTGAATCTAGGAAGTGAATGTTCGATTTACATAATGTAGTTTTTTTTCAAGTATTATATTTCTCATTATACTTGTTATTTGAACAGTTACAGATTATGAATATTCGACATAGGTATATATTTTTATGTTAAAATAATTTCTACCCTTTTAATAAGGCAAACATAGGGAAAAAAGATATATATTCAGTAATTAAAAAAGAAAATAATAATAATTTTTAAAACACACTTTTATTAGTGTACTATAAAGTTGAATTTTTTTTATCAAAATTATGGAGGTCGAAAAAAAATCGTAATAGCATGAAGCGCTGATAGAAATACTGTAAGTAAACTGGAATCTTAATAATATTTGTTTATAATATATTTTTATTGAATCGTTAGGAATTTTCATGCTTTTGATATTTATTGTGGCTAAATTTTCTTACGATATTGTTACCAGCACCTAAAGCTTTTATGCAACTTTTTGAGAAAAAAATCAGTTTCTAATTTAACACTTCTTTTAAATTACTTGTATGCATTTTCTACTTTAATATATTTCATAATTTATAATTAAAAATAGTATGAAATCTTGTATTGATTTATTGATTTTTTTCCCAAATTCGCTACCAGATGGCGCTTTTCAGATGAAAACAATTTTTTTAAATTAATAGATGATCTGAAAATTAAATATTAATTTATTAAACTTTCAACGGAAAAACACGTTTGAGCAAAATTTCAGATCTTTAGTACTGCAGGAAGTGATTCGATTCCAAATTTCTATGTTTATAAGCTTGAAATTTATTAAATGAAAGAAGTCAACTTCATAAAAGCGCAGTGTGGATGCATACTAATTTCGATTCGATACCTTTGTCAAGGCAGAAAATTAAAAATATTTAAAAATTCAGTTTTATAATAATATTAGCAACGATTACTTAAGTGCAATAGAGTAGCTAACTTATAAACTATACAGGTACTTAAACTGATTTTGTAAATTAGAAATAAATTTCTACAGTTCACTTTTAATTTACTAAATGTAATTTAGGTTATTTTCTTAATTACTCATCGTCGTAGATTAGATTATTTCAAAATACTTTCATAAATATTTGCTAATGGCACGTGTATTTCATTCTAGTAAAAATTAATGGCGCCGTTTTAAGAGTCAAATGGCAGCTTTCTAAAGCGTTACAGATTAACTTATAACTTTTATACTTACTTTACGATTCTCCTGCATGTGGATATATGCCTCTTGTGTGAATCAGACAAGTACTGTCTAATGAAAGGGTCTGGTCACAGCCCTGACAAGCCAGAATGTAAACAAGGTCAAAATCCCGACAAATCAATAACTAAATTCCAACAATCAGTTTTGTTTAGTTAAATTCCATTTTTAACCGAATATTTCTTACGACTAATTATAGTTTGAATAACTAAATCATTCTAATTATCTCTTTCTTCTGATTATGGATTAAAAAAATTTTGGATTTATGTTCTTTATTTGGTGGCCAGACAAGATTCAGACCACAGGAAGGAATAAATTTTGACTTTTTGTCGTTCCTTTCCACAGAAAATCTTGTTCCTTTTTGAACTAAAAATGGCGTGTGGTTTCTGATGAGTGAGCCATTTTAGTTCCTTTTCATTTTGAATAATTTCTTAACAAATTGTTCTAAGTATTGGTAAATTTTGGTTTTTCTATAGTTCTTGTTGTATTTTTTTAAAAATTTCTGTTGAAGCAATTACTTTTTGCTGCTGCGTTTGCACGCAAAAACGTCTATTGTCTTCATTATTTTTCATTTTATCATTGTTTTCTTTTAATTTAAATTTCTATTATTCATTCTAATTATGTCATGATTGAAGTAAATTTTGACAAATTGTAATGGTAGACAAAGATTGAAATGAAGATTCAGGAGATTCATCTTATTAGAAAAGAAAAACAATCTTCACACATTGTGTATGCATCCAAATTGCATACTTACAGAGACTTAGTGAGTGATATCACCAATACATTAGATCACGGATCGATTATCAAGTTCATTCATGGCACTCACATCACTCATAGGTCGATTATCACATCATTCACACCATCTACTTGTCGTCTCTAAGTCATCGTCTACCTGCCTACATTTTGGTTGTTATTCTCCTCGAAGAAAAGGATCGCAAAAGAAATGGTACACTATATTCCGAGAATTCTGATTGATTCTGTTGAGGTACTGTGATAAATCTTATATCCCTAGGCCGTGCCTTGATTTTGAACAGTCCGGATTTGGACCCTAGTGATATTATGTCCAGAAGGGCACGCCTAAAGGTAAGAGAGACATAACCATGAAGGACGCACATAAAAGTAAACGGTTCTCGTTTAGATTTGAGAAATTCTGTATCGAGAAGAAAATGTGAACTTCCTATTTTCTCAATAATATCGAAAAACCTCAATGTGAAATTTTATTCCATTTTCTCAAACCGTGGTGGATTAGTGGTAACGATTATAAGACTGATGCATTATCGAGACTAACTGTTGAATAATGGCACAGTCTAGACTTCGATGCCGTAGGATTTCAGTTTCGAGGCCCGATTTTACCACATGTCGTCTTTCAGTGCCGTGACTAAATGGATTGAAAGATATTAGAAATCCTCTAAAGAGGAAGGATACGCCTTTTTATTTTCGTTCGTAAAAGAAATGAAAAATACTTTTTGAAACGTGTTTTTGGAATACCTGTTAATTCATTAACCCTTTATAAGGCCGTGGTAAGTATACTTACCACCGATTTCATCAATTTTTAAATGATTTTTTAATTTTTCAATGTTGGTATAAGTTCTACTCAAATTTTTCGATCAAACAAAAACCTAGATGTTCCAATTTCATATCTTAAACCATAACGAAGTGTCTGGAATTGATAATTAATTATTAATTAGCAAAGTTAATTAACGAAAAATTAATGTCATCGAATACGCTAAATGAATTTCTTTTGTTAAATGAATCTCAATCCCAAAGCCATTTTACTGTAACAATACAAAAAAATGACCATTTAAAGGGTTAAAATGTGTGAGTTTGCAACCTTAACAAACAATTGGAGGATATTCATTTTTTAAAAAATTGAATGACTTTCATTTAGCTGAGCATAAAGATAAGCCAGTGAATATTTAGTTTTTTTGAAAAAGAATATTTAAAGCGTAACAGTTTTTATTTCGATTTCAGAATGTGATCGAGAACTTCAAAAAATAAGCTTATCACCCGAAAGAGATCAAGTCTTGATTTTTCTTCCAAAGCAAATTGTTTTTCGAATTTTAACGGATTACTTGGAGCGATTAAAAATTAGTAAATGTTCTTTACTAGATTTCTCCACGGATAGCTATCATTCCTCCTGTGTCATTCAACTTTAAAGTAAAAAATATTTCTCATGTTTTGCGAATATATTATCCTAACTGAAATTATAATCAAGAAGTGTATTTTTACATGTGCATATATAATATAATTTGTAAGATTTTCATTAAAAAAGCATTGATTCTTTGCATGTTTTAAGCTTATGAAATAGTCTGATCAAAAATATATTTCTTTTAAATAAATCGTCGTACACAATTAACTCCGTTTTAAAGTGAAAAATTATTTTAAATGGGATACGTGTGATATATTACATAAATAAATGGAATTTCGGTACTTAAGCTTTTATTATATAATGTAACTCAACCTTTTTTAATTAAATTTTTATTAATCTAAAATTGATTATAATTTGTAAAAACTGTTGAAATCACAAAATAGTGTCCTTTTCTTTCAAAATAGATTATTTTATTAATTAATTAGTTTTTTATTTAGCTTACATTAATTAGCTTTTTAACAGTTCAACATACTTTTCTTCATAAATTAGTTACTTTTAACAGTCTTTCCTTTGTTTCCCCCCCCCATATAAATGCGATTATAGAGAACTTTCTTTAAATTCAACATCGAACTTTTTAATTCTTTAAATTAGAAACTTTTGAAGAAAAAATTTTCAATTCATCAAAACTTTTATATGAATGAATAAAACTTTGACCCGTGAAAAAAAACAGAGAAATTTCTCAAGATTACTAATTAACATTTGCTAATAAAAATATTTCATCATATATTTTTAGTTGAAATTTTTGGCATTTAAAAGAGTTTTCATAAGTAATATTTTGCTGGAATGTTTACTTCAATAATTTCATTTTTAATATATCATGCGCAGACCACAGTTGCATTTTTATTCTTGATAAATAGCAAAGTTTGTCTTGAAACTTAAAATACATAAAGTTTTATTGTTAAGATTTAGTTCATAAAAACGAACTGCAGTAAATGGTAGTTTGTAACAAGACAAATTAATTTAAACTGCTTGTAAAGAATATCATCAATAAAAATTGAAACTTTTGAAATTTATTCTGGGTGCTGAAAGTATGAATTTTGAAATCCCCGTTTCTAATAAAACAACTCTATGTCTTATGCTGAAGAAAATAAGAATTAATTTTAATACGATATTAATAGGCATACTTGTAATTGTCAAAACATGTTCTTAACCCATAAACACCGCGTTATTGTATTTCCACAAGCATAATCCCAGGCTATCCAGAATGCAAGTTCCATTGACCCTTTAAAAGAACACAAAATGTAAAGGAACAAAACACGTTATTGTTAACAGAGGTACACGCCTTGGATTATATTTAAACTTTATTGCCATTCGTGTTGAGACACTTATCGTAACGAAGCACCATACCGAAGAAAGATGATAGCCAGTCGGTAACAGCTTGTTCCACAGCATCGTCATCCTGCAAGCTCTGACCAGAAAGTAAGGCCTTAAAGTTACAAAAATATATGAAAATCATAGAGGGTGAGGTCTCTGTTGTAAAGGGGGTGAGGGAATATATTCCAGCCGAGGATTGCAAGGAGTTATTGTTTTGCAACCGCCCTAGAGAGATGTAGTGGGCATATCGATTTTTTTCAACTTTATTGCAACCGACCACAAAACATCTGCTCAAACTTACAGATGGTTTGCACTAATCACAACGCATGGCACATTGCGATTGCAACGCAGCTGAGGCTCAAATTGCTATCGAAACTCACTTTCTGGATAACCCATACATTACAAATCATTCAATGATTCTGGTGGATTTTTGATTAATTGTAATAAACAAACGCAATAAGAAAAGCTTCGAACAAGCGATGAACATTTAAAGTTTATGCTGTATCTGATATACAGTAAAGAAACCGTAAATTAATTGACATCAAGTATATGAAATAGTGCACTTTCACTCGTGAATTAAATTACATTACTTGTTACTTCAGTGTGTTTTATTCTTATTATTATTCGACAATTAGATAAGTTCCTCCATTTTGAGGAGTTAATTAGTTTTTTATGAAACTTCTGCATAAATGAAAATCCTATCATTTCATCCTAAATCCCTATCATCCCTTTTATATTTATGTAAACCCCAAGTGTTCATAAATGATATTTGAAGTACAGTTTTTTTCACTCTTTCATTACATAATATATAATATCTTTTTATATACCTTTATTTTATTCATTTTTCGTTTTTTTATTTTAATGTTGTATCAAATTCAAGTGCAAAAATATAATATAGCATTTGGCTCGTTATTATGTAAATCTGTGCACTATTTTTTACTTTTTA
>BGPR01003976.1:108360-122887 GCA_013235015.1 Araneus ventricosus
CGAGATTTTAATTTCACCATGAGAGTTTTGAGCAGCAAATCTCTGAAACATAATATTATGTGTTACTTTGACGCAGCCTGGGTTGCAAAAAAGTGTGCATTCTTAAGATTTTCCCACACTTGGTTGAAACCATTTCAATTTTTAAGATTCTTGGGAATAAGAGCTTTTAAGAAACCTACTTTTCTTTTAAATGCAACCAACTGATTCTTTAATTTTGTGACCCCTTGTGATTGCGCCCAGGGCACGTGCCTTACCTGCCCCACCCTAGTTATGCCACTGCAAGAAGCACATCGCTTAATTTATCATTGGCTTGGAACAATTTCTCATTGATAAGGGAAAGGTATCAAGTGAGTATGAATTAAATCCATTACATTTGGATATAGCCAAGAATGGAGAATCATCGCAAAATACACAAATCCGAGATACAACTTTTTCTATCAAAGCTTTAGAAAACAATTATAATGTTGTATTTTCCAAAATTAATTATTGTACAATGGATCGGCAAATTTGAAATTCACATTGTCGGCAGTGGAGGATTTTGTCAATATGAGGCCACAGGCTTAAAATTACCTTGAAGGCCCCTCCCTCTACCCAATGTCGCAAATTCGCCGTTGGCTTACTACTACGATATACGTCGAATGGGTTTTGAGGCCCCCTAGATTTTCGAGGCACGAGGCGAGCGCCTCTAACGCCTGTGCGAAAAAGCACCACTGGGTAGAGGACGTTGAACGGAAGGTTGCGGGAACAGCGATCCCACTGGAAATCAGTATTTGCGAACCTGTTCCCGAGGCAGTATGATGAGTATTCAAACGTTGATTTGACCGACATGCACCTCACGTATGGAGCTGCGGACTGTAACGGGCGCACCGTTCTGCGGTTATACGAGGAACGTTTCCCGCGAAGCACATGTTTCTCAGTCGTTGCGCCGTTCAATGTGGTTCCAGCATGATAGGGCTCCCCCACATTCATTCATTTATTTATTCAAAGAAAGCACACTACAGAGATGGCTCCATTTACAGAGTGCATGATCAAAAACATAGAAAAAACACAAGCCACAAAGTGAATTAAAACACAAAGAAAAAAAGTAACTGCAGAGAATACAATAGTTCAAAACTCAAACCACATAAATTATTAAAATGTAAACACGTAAATATTTTAAAATGAAAACACGTATTTACAAAAGCACTAAAAATACATTGAGACTCCAAAAGTCCATGTTGCATACCGTCACATTAAAACTATAAAAAAAATCACACAATTTTTAAATAAAATTTAGAACACCAAAATCAAAAAACCACTAAAAAAGTAAGGGTCAAAAAGTCAAACACACAAACACTAGACACATTAAACCAATGAAGTCCGCCAACAAATAAACGTTCAATTTGGAAAGCATTGGATATGTCGTGGTGGTCCCGTTCAGTGGCCTGCTAGATCGCCGGACCTGGACTTCTTCTGCTGGGGTCAAATGAAGACATTGGTGTACGAGACACCCGCTGATTCAGTTGAAGACGTCATCGTTCGCATCTCAGTAGCTGCCGGGGAGATACGAGACATGCCAGGAATCTTCCAGAACGTTAGGAATTCCATGCGGCGCCGCAAATGTGTAGACTGTGTGACTGCTTCTGGTTGAAATTTCGAACTCCTTCTATAAGATGTAGCTTTTATCCAATGTAAAACTTGTCATTAAATTATTTCTGTTACACTAACGTGTTGCTGTTTCTGTTCGTTTTCTTTGCTTCTCTTAACCGTAGCTCGCTTAGAAGGCATTTCGGACCCTGCAATGCTATGCGATTCCGAATCGTCTTTGTGCAGTCCTCCTACACCCCCTGCAATTTTGTCGCAATGATAGTGACTCACCCTGCATATATAAAAAAACTCAGAAAAATCATATGTCACTTCAATTTTACCATATTATATCTAAATCTCACCTCCTCGGAAATGCGAGAACTTAGGATAGTCATATTCAACCTGAAGTGATTAAAGCAATTAAACCTTTGCCAGTACTTTTTCATCTCGTTCGAATTCGAGGAACGAAACAAAGTCCACTTTAAAAGTGTTGTTCTACAATTTCAAATGTTTTTTATATCATTTTTGTATAGAAAAAATGGTGAAAACGCACTCTAAATGAATTAGAATCGATGGCCCAAGCCGCGTACTGTTACGCTCGGTAACAGCTCTTTAATGTTTTTTCGAGTTTCAAAATGTTTTTCCATCACTACTACAGCAATCATTACTGGTACAATCACTACTGGTAATCATTTTAAGCAATATTTTATGTTCTTCAACTTTTAGAGAGGTCGTTTTCGATTTTTATGTGTCATTCGAGTAAACAGGGGGAAAAAACTGAAAAAAAAACCATTTTTTTCTGTTTAAGTCGAAACTTTTTCCACCACACAGCTAAATCTAAACTTGACAGAGGGGTAAACATTTAGGATAGTCATGCTAAACCCTAACTGAAGTAAACAAAGCAGTAGAACGTTTACCATGAATTACCAATTTATTACATGTGTTTTCATTTCCCAGTCACTGGCCTAACAAATATTTGACTCCAAAAGAATATAGCAAGCAATCACTAGACCAGCGTAAAGGAGTGATCTCTAGAAGTAAATCTTGATCAGCCAGACCTGGCCCCAAGTCGGGGAGGCATATTTTACAAACCCTACCCTGATAGAACTGAGGCAGGAAATAGGCCAATTCCATCGGCTACGAGGGATGCGACTGTAGTGCATTCTATGTGCATCTGATTCAGTTCAATGACAATCCAGTTTGTCCTTTTCCGACGTATCTACGACACATAAACACCATTACGATGCAAAACATATAAAATATGAAACATCACATAGCTTAGAGCTCACTAAATCCACAATTCGCCTGGGGCAGGCCGTGAAGGTATCTGTTAAAGTGAATCCTCTGGAGTGGGGGATGAAAGTTCTATTTTTTCCCTTCTAGGGAATGTTGTAGCTAAGTTGCCACAGTGAGTCGTTTTCAGCTCTCGCACTTAGCGTACGGAATCATAACAAAACAAGAGTCGTCCTACTTTTCTCCGTTTTCCCACAGTTGAGCACAGAAAACATTCTTCCGGGGTTGTAATATTTAAAATGAAATTATTTTTTTTAAAATATCATAAAAAATAAAACATCCCACACTGTAAGAAATTATACTAATGAAAAGTCTAATGATAACAACTTTGTTTGAAGGGTATTAACTAACAGGTTAATGTTGTTGGGTTTTTTTTGACGTCATTCCAGTGAAAATAGTCATATGATGTTTCAAAGTCAACTAATCTAACTATAATTAATGCAAATAATTAGTAAAATTATTACATTAAGCCAATAATATAAAACGAAAAAAGGATAATCCTAGACTAAATAAAATTACAGTAGGTGAGTATCACAGAACAAAATTGCAGAAGTCCAAGCAACGGAAACCTAAACCACCGGAAGTCCAAGCATTCAATCCTTGTTTTGTTATAATTTCCGATGAGATCAAAGAACGACGTCATTGGCTCTCGGCGAAGGAGCCAATCATATTGTCCGATTTCTGCCTCAGTTCTACAGGGTAGGTTTGTAAATGCAGCCGGGAGGTTTCTGCCATTACGCCACTGCGGCCCACCCAAGCGATTCCAAGAGATACCTTAGAGAACAAGATATTACTTTATAGATCACCTTACATGCTTGTAAATGATATTCATAATGCTCATTTGAAATTCGAAATCTCAGTCGTCGCCGTTTTCAATGATCGCTGATCAGTCGGTTGTACTGATCAAATAGCGATACTCCGCATTGAAACACATAGAAAATCCGCCGGTTCTAGTGACCAGCAATTCGCTTGTGGTGACGATTTCGCTGTGGTCTATCTAGTTCCAGATTCGAAACCCGATTCCACTGAAGATCCGTCGTGTATTCGGCCTGTTGCACTTTAATTCATAGGTAGGGGGTCAAACGTCCTCCCGTGTGGTGCAAACAATCCACTCCCTGACCAGGCCTACCCTACAGGGTTTAAGGCATTAAAGAGCCTGGAGGGGAAGAGACGCCCACCAAGCAGCAGGAGGACAAGCCCGAGCGGACTTAATAATAAAAAAATGTCAAGTTATACACTAACGCACCCGCAACATGGGTCGGAAATGTAAATACAATTGATATATCTCAGGTTTCTTACTTGCAACGAGCCTACTGAAGGGGACACATTATCAACAGCATAAGAAGTGAAAATATTCATACTAATAGAAATACCACTGGCCTGAAAAGAAACAAACACCCCAATACATTCTTACCTTTAATTATATGACACGATTCCACCTACAAAATACAATTCGAGATGTAGAGTAACGTTGCGAGTGGTGTGGAAGTTTGGAGAGGGGGGTGTCAGCTCAGCTGTCGTCCTCGTCACCTGACTGAGGTTCAAAGTTACAGGTCGTCCCAAAAATAGCCTCTGTTTGTTTGTGAACAGGACTTAATATAACAAACTAAACTAAAGATATCGATTTCAATGGTCGACGGCATGTTCTATAAAGAATTGCTTTCGCCTCAAGAGGTTCTTACTCAGAACCAAACAAGATGATCCTGGTGTCATTGAAAAGACAGCCGACCTTCCGAAAAGGTTTATATATCTGATCAACTGGAGGAAGGAGAGAACCTAGAGAAGAAACAAAAATGCTAAGCATGGACATAGGAAGACGTGACCTCGTAGAACACAAAGGCTTATGAGGCCTGGATCAACGTTGACCAAATGGAGAAAGTTGAAAACTATAGGAAGAAACAAATGCTATGATTAGTAGGAAGACGTGACCTCGTAGAATAAGGCAAAGGTTTGGTGAGGCCTGGACCAACGTTGACCCAACCTGGAGAAAGTTGAAAACTATAGAAGAAACAAAATGCTAAGCATGATTAGTAGAAGACGACCTCGTGAAGAACACAAGGTTTATGAGGCCTGGATCAACGTTGACTCAAATCTGGAGAAAGTTGAAAAACTATAGAAGAAACAAAATGCTAAGCATGGATTAGTAGAAGACGTGACCTCGTAGAACATAAAGGTTTATGAGGCCTGGATCAACGTTGACTCAAATCTGGAGAAAGTTGAAAAACTATAGAAGAAACAAAATGCTAAGCATGGATTAGTAGAAGATGACACCTCGTGGTGAACATAAAGGTTTATGAGGCCTGGATCAACGTTGACTCAAATCGGAGAAAGTTGAAAAACTATAGAAGAAACAAAATGCTAAGCATGGATTAATAGAATACGTGACCTCGCAGAACATAAGGACAATGACGATGAAGCAGGGTCAGAAGAGAAACCGCCGTCAACCTAAGAAACTCTGCAAGCCCTTCGTACTTTAAGAAGATCAATCCAATACTGTGCTGAATCTTTTAATGAGCATTATTCATATGAACGGTTTATCCAACGAATGTTTTTTTTACAAAAGAGATTACTTTTTATAACCCTCTTAAGAAAGCTTAAAAAATTAAATGTTTTTTTTTCAATTATGTACATTGTACCGCTTTTCTTTTTCTAGTTAAAATCAATTAGCTCATACCAACAATGTTGTATGGTCTGTTTATTTCTGTTATCCTCGTATAACTATAGATTTGTATTATTTTTAAGGCATTTTGAATGTACTGATCAATTTGGCTTGTACCCAAAGTGATCAGTGCAAGCGGCATCCACTGCAGTTGTAACTTTAAGTGACAGAAAGAATTTGTGCAAATTTAACTTTAAAATTGTTTATCTTCCAATCACTGGCGACACATGACTTCAGTATAAAGGGATAAAAAAAACATAAGAAAGGCGCAATTCGGGTCCACGGCGTAGATCTTCCGTGAGAACGTCGGGATAAAATCATTAAAACAAGTGTTTCGTATTAATATGTAATTTAATTATCAATCTCTTTAATACAATATTTGCACAGAATAGTATAATGGTTACAGAATAGGTAAATCACGAGCTGCCATACCACAGCCCCTTGCTACATGCGATAAACTTGTGATTCGTCTATTCTGTAACCATTATACTACTCTGTGTAAATATTGTATTAAAGAGATTGATGATTAAATTACATATGAATACGAAACACTTGTTTTATGATTTTATCCCGAAGTTTTCACGAAATATCTACGGCGCGGACACGAACTGCGACTTTCTTATGTTTCATTTAGAGTAGCTCTTGATGGCGCCATCTTTTGACAGTATATAGAACTACCTTTCGCGTATGCGCAGTAAAACATTATTTACTATAAATGCTCATATTTCCCGTAATATTCAAATTTTTGAATTCAAAATTTAATATGATGTTTCTTTTACATACTGTCAAGTATTCTGAAAAATACGTACAATTCGAAAGAAAACTCTGCATGTTATAATGAAAAAACATGCGGAGTTCGAAATTTTCAATTGAATACCGATTTTTACTTATATTCTGATAAATATTTTGATTGTCTCACTTTGGCTCCTAGTAATACTGCTAAAGCTCTTTAAAATGACACCAGAATCAACCTAATAGTTAGCTATTAGGCGTTAGCTATAACGCGTTTCCACGCTACACTTATTTATAACCTTACATAAAGCTAATTCATAACAAACACGCACATGCGCCAACACTGGTACGATAACATCACAGGCAAAACAAATACTATGAGAAAAACTCTTACAGATATGATCTATCCGTTGTGGAGTCAACCATTATTTTCGCATTATTAGTTATTAGCGATTGAAATCTGACGGTATTTTGTCACACAAGAAAGTTCGACCGACTATCACTGTAACGAGCGGAAAGACGTTTGCACGTCAATTTTTTTTTTCTTTGGTTCGTTTTTTTAACATTTTCATCGAATAAGATAATAAATTCCTGCATGGTACTCCTGAAAGCACCTAGGTACCTAACAGTAGAAACCTTTTTTAGACAGCAGCGGTAGATTTTATTCAGCCAACTAACGAAAGCAATTATTTCCTCTATTATCTGCCAAGAAGGTGAAAAATAAGTAATCTTTAATCTCTTTTTAATGCAAAGAAATTGAGATAACTTTTGAATCTTTTTCAGAGATTCTTTCTATCTTATTTTCTTACAAAGTCTACTTTAAACTAAGTCTACTTTTAAAGTCTATTTAAATTATTCTTATTGACATAAAAGAACATTAAACATCAGAAATAAGGGGTGATCATAAATTATTGGACCCATTTCAAAAATTAATAAAAAACTAATAATGTTACAACTACGTTTTTTTTTAATGAGAGCGCATTTTTAAAAAGTTTTTTTTTTCAGATAGGTAACGCACCGTTAGGGTGGTCTAGGGGATCGTGAATTATTGGACATCTCCCAGTTTTGAGAGCCATTATCAGAGAAGCTATTAAAGCTAGAAGAAAAATAAAAGCATGTATTTTTAGGAAGTTACGGTCTTTAATTTGTTGAATCGGCTGTAATTCGAAAACTAAATAGTTTTCAAGATATTTAAGAAAAAATAGAAAAGGTAACCAGAAAACGCGCATCGGCTTTTGCTGATTGGTAACTATTGCGTATGGAAATTTCTCGCTGTAGCAAATTTAAAACGCCGTAATGTTACGCCACCTATCTGGAAAAAAATTTATTTGCTGCTCTCTCACTTAAAAAAAACCAGTTGTAACTTAATTAGTTTTTTATTATTAATTTTTGAAATGGATCCAATAATTTATAACGACCCTGTATTATAATATACTTTTTGAATACTTATATAAAATATTAGATTAAATTATAGATCTATTTATAAGCTGTGCCGATTACTACTTCCATATCTAATTATATATCATTAAAGATATAAGGTCTTATATGTCAGATTATGTTACATACTGCATGTTAATAGAGGTTATGTTTCAAATGCGTTGCATACTATATTTGGTTAAATGTTGTATTACTATTTCGTGGAGATGTTAGATTAAATATTGCATTAACTACTTTTAGAGCATGGTTGTCACTAACTATTAACTGTGATTAGGCTATTAGCTATGTTAGCTGTCAGATAAAACTATTAGTATGACGAATCGTTATTTTATCATTGTTATGATAAACATTTTTAAATCATGAAATCAATTTTTCTCAAATTATGGTCACAGGTAAATAACAAAAATTTAACTTAACTGATCAATTAACTGACAATTAAGTTCTTTAAATATTAAAAGATTGAATTGGCATCGAGAATACTCAAGTGTGAAAAATTCAAAACTCTAGCACATCAGTAAGTGAGTGTTTCAATCACATAATACCATCATTGCACACATGAAACAAGTCAAGTTAAATAAAACTGCTTGGAAACGTAGAAATTTCAAGCGTTGATGTGGTTTATTTGTTTATTTCCCTTACATTAAATTAAAATTAAGTAACCCTGTAGTTTGAAATAACGATTTTAGCTTTACAAAATACTATTTTTTAATTAAAAAATTCTAAATATATGAATTTTATTTTAAATAGGCGACTTTTGTTTGAGTGACAACTCAAGATAACAAAGCGTAGAAAACTAAAAGCTTTCAAATCACATTTGAAGCACGTAATCTAAGTTTCTAAGCTTGTTAGGGCCGTTGAAAGAGTTCCGTGAGTTCAAAACTTTTCTTTTTAAATACAGAGATCAATTAAATGTAGAGGACAAATACAGAGGTATCGAATATCATATGTTGTCAATTAAAATTCAATTCAGCTTAAATTTATGAATTACTTTTAAATGCATCTAGATCGTAGTTATGACTATTTATCTGTGTGGAATGCCGTCTTTATAAATTTGAGCGCCCTAGGCTAGAGTTATTTGGAGCCTTATCAGAACCTAACTAGGAATTTGAGTGCATATGTCCGAAAAAAAACATTATCTAATAAATATAGAGGAGCAGAAAAGTCACCAATTGTCTGATTAAATCCTTATCATTTGGCAACTTGATGCCTTTTCAGATTAAAATTATAATTAAATTAATTTTTAGTTCAAAATTGAAATAAAATCAGTACAGATATTTTTAAGGTATGTGACTACCCTAAATTCCTCGTTTTGCAGAAAATTTTCGAAATTTGTTTTATTTGTTGATTTTATAGGCCGTACATTTAGGTATCTAAAAATGCTTTATTTTTGTTTCTACTATAATTACAAATAAAGTTATAGCATAAATAATAACCGGAAGTGACAATTCTGATATGGAAGTGGTAATTGAAAGAGCCTTAAAAATACAAACAATTAGTTTGAACAATTATATTTAAATTCTCAAGCAATATATTGTCTAAAAATCTAGATTTAAGCTTCCATTTCTTATTTTTATTGTTTTTTTTGTTTTTGGAGACGCTTTTTTAAAAAAATACAACACAACAGTAATTACAACAGTAAAAATTATTTTTTGGCGCTCAAATTGCAGTGTTATAATTTAATTCCACTTATTTTGAACTATTACCTGTTCTCAAGTGTTTTCAAATGTAAATTTATCCATAGATGCTTAAAAATTACATGAAAATTGGCAAAAAGCTAATTCAGATATCGAGACCCACTAACTATCTACTACACAAAATTATTCAGAAAAAATCTAAAAAGCTGAAAGAACACAAAAGTCGTTTAAAATCAAGTGAAAGAGGGTTTGACTTGTAAATATGGCGAGTTTTAAGATTCTAAGATGTGTACAAAATTTTTTGTACTCTATGAAAATCTTTAAAAGCGTTTTCTGAGAAATTGAAATTTTCGATATTTTTCTACGCGGCAAACATCATTTTGGAAAATGTTTTTAAGATATTAAAATGAAATTTGGCCAAAATGTTTTATTTGTTTCTAGCTATGTTATGAACTTCTTCTTCACACTACGGACAGCCCCGCTTTTGAGATCGTGTGATCTCTTTTCGCAGTTTAGGTGGCTGCCCGTAGAAAAAAGCGATCAACCTACCCCGCCCCACGGGGCACACAGGGCCCCGCACCAGAAAGCCGTCCCCCGAACGACTTTATTTAGAAAGCATTATTACAACAATCAAAGTAACTATTAGGTATTAGAATAAAAGATTATTTTTTAAATAGATGGGGTACAAAGCTGTGTCTAGATGCGGGTCTCCGACAGAATTGAGACCCGTTCTTGATTATATGTATACATGATGCATGTTATCGGCATTAAAAGAGCACTGATAGAGAAAGATTTCTAAATGCTAGTTGTGACATTAACATTTTTACAATTACTGGAATTTGCATTATTATTTCAATGTTATTGCAATTGGGTGAAAATTGGTTGGTACCATTTTGATAAGATCATTAAACACCAATTGTTGAGATTATACTCTATGTATAGGAAAGAGTTCAATGCCCCTTACCAAGGGGAGGCTAATAGGAGATAACAGACCAATTGGGGATAACAGGCCTATCCCATTTCCTCGATAACTAAGGTATTATTATTGTTAATAATTGTTTGATGGTTACAGCAATGGTGATATCATTCAGACCGAACATTTGTAGAGGTTATACTGGATGTGTCTCAAAGAACATATATCTTATGGGAGACCAAGTGCATTTGAAAAACAAGTTGAGATATGTATTACAAAATATGATGCCAATCGATGAAATATAAGGTAGTATTTACATATATAGAATAGTTTCTGTTAACAATTGCACACAATAATTTTCTTTTACAGACTTGCATTCGCTGATGCTTGTTGTCGGCATTAACTGAACATTGATGGAAAAGATTTTGAATACTAATTATGACAATTACACTTTAACAAATGTTAAAGTTGCATTATTATTTCAAATAATTACTATTTTGATTAAAACAGTTATTCCGGTACTCCGTTACATCGATGATTATTGAGATTATGCTCTAATGCCCCTTCCAAAGAGAGGCTAAATGGAGATAATAAACCTGTTGGGAATTGCATACCTTTTCCCGTTCCTCGAATAATAAGGTTAATTATGGCTAAAAATTATTCACAGCAATGTTAATAACATTCAGACAGAATAGTTTCATATGTTATACTGGGAGTGCCTCACAAAACATTCATTTTGAGTAACCAAGTGCATTTGAAAAAATTGAAATGTTACTTACAAATACGATACCAATCGATGAAATATGAGGTAATATTTGCATATAATAAAGAAGTTTCTGTTATCAACTGCCTGAAATAATTTTCATTACAAACCTGCGTTCGTTGTATACTTGGTTAGTTGTACTGAAAGATAGAAACTGTTAAATGCAACACTATTAAGTATTTTACTGCTGGGGTAATTGACAAGATGAAGTAATGTAATTGTCGTGATTAAGTAAAAAGTTAATGGGCTATTTACAATACATACATAATATGATAATTCTCGAATCATTTGGAGGTTAAGAGAAATATAATGCTATTTACAGGAAATATCCGTTTGTAAAACTAGTGATACATTTGGATGACCTATAAAGTATTTATATATAAAAAGAAAAAAAATGAATGTTATGCTTCTCTCTCTCAAATATCTATTTACAGAGATGATGAGGGACCATTAATTAAGATGTCGTTGTCTATAATAAAGTCCAGTAGTTGTTTCAATCTAGTCCTTGAGCCTGTGTTTTTAAGGATACCCAATTTCCATTGTAAGATGTTGGAATCACTTGGCTTTTTGAAATGCCAGCTCTCAGTTAGAATACATGAAGTGGCAAAGTGTAGTGGCGTCCCAATCTCTCCGCAGCTGCAAAGGTCGGAGTTTCGGAGGTTGAATCTTTTTAAGTATGATGTAAAAGGTCCGTGTTCTGAAAAGAACATAATTTCATAACGGGACCAGTTATGTAGTTTGAAAGAAGGGATAGGTATGATTTCGTGAACTAGTCTGCCAACTGTTCCTTTGTCCCATTCCTTTTTCCATTCTTGTAGAATCTCCTTGTTTAAGATATATTTTAGATGACTTATTGGTTTTAGAATTTCCAAATTTGACCCCTCTGTTATGGCTCTTTTTGCCAGGACGTCGGCTGACTCATTTCCCAGGTGGCCAGTGTGTGCCTTGATCCAGCCAATATTGATGTTGTTTCGTTCTTGGAGTTGGAGTTGAATTTTTCTTACTATTGGATGTGGAGATGTGGGATTTTGTATGGCCTGAAGGCTAGAAAGGCTGTCCGACCAAATATTTACTCTGTTTGAAGCATTCTCATGATGTTTAATGGCTTGTAAGATGGCTTGGAGTTCCGCTTGGAACACATTGTTTTCCTTGGAAAGCTTGCCCATCCATGTTGACGAAATTCTGTTCTCTTCATCGAAGCAACAAAATGCAGACCCTGTGCCATCGTCGTTTTTCGAGCCGTCTGTGTATGTTGAATTTGCTGTTGGGTACTCTTTAAGAGGTTGGGTGGTTATTTGTTTGTCAATCCGAAATTTTGCTGGGTGCATTTGATGTCCTCTTTGGATAACCTCATATTTTGTTGGGTCTAATGGAGTGTTTAAGACCTGTGTTGGTAATCTTAGTCTGGAAATTTTTATGAATTTTGCCTCTTTGTTCGCTGTTAAATGGAGATGAAGGATTCCTGTTATTACTTGGAGGCTATTAGTGGCTGTTGTATGGTAGGCCTTTGTTATTAGTAAAAGGAATTTCCTTTGGATGGTATTTAGTTTCCTCTTCATGCTTTCTGTGATTTTTTGCGCCCATGCGACTGCGCCATGGCACAGCATTCTCTCAATTACTGTTTTATAGATTAATTTTCGGTTGGCTGTTGTGAGTCCCCAATTCTTTCCGGCTATTCTTTGAAAATGTTGATATTGTTGTAGTGCTTTTGTGCCTTTTTCCTTGATATGAGGGATCCATTTAAGCTTGTCGTCTATGATAATTCCGAGATATCTGAGAGTTGATACTTTTTGTATTCTAGTGTTGTTCCATTTGATTCTTGCTGGATTTATAAGATTGCCTAGATACATATATTTTGTTTTTTCCAATGAAATTTGTAGTTTATTTAGTTCTGCCCAGTTTGAGAAGGTTGTTATTGCTCTGTTAGCTAGTTGTTGAACTCCATCTTTGGTTTTGTGCGAGGTAACAAAGGCAAAATCGTCCGCGAAGGCCTGCAGGTGTACATTTTGTGGCCAGTCTGTTTTTAGGATATTATCTGCAACCAGGTTCCAAAAAGCTGGACCGCTGCAGGAACCCTGTGCGCATCCTTTTGTTTGTTGCCAAATTTCTGGGCCTTCTTGCGTTTGTATGATGACCTTCCGGTTGCTGAGGATATCTTTTAAAGATTCTGTGACATTGGTTTTGTTTGTTATATTATCTATTGAGTTTTTGATAGAAGAGTACAACAAATTATCAAATGCACCCTTTATGTCGATAGAGATGAAAAGTGTTTGTAGGCCTTTTTGTTTTGCTTCAGAGATTTTGGAAATTAATGAATGGAGTGCCAGGTCAACTGATTTTCCTTCACGAAAGCCAAATTGAAATTTATGTAGTTTCTTTTCTTTTTCTAGTGTATAGTTGAACCTTTGTAGGAGTAACTTTTCAAGTATTTTGCCAAGTGTTGGCAGTAACGTTATCGGTCTGTACGATGAAATATTTCTTTCCTCTTTACCTTTCTTGTGAAAGAGAACAATGATACCTTCCTTCAAGGGGGTTGGAAATTTTTGTAGATGTAAACATTTGTTGTAATAGTTCCGGAGAATAGATGGGCAAGCCTGGAAAAGTTGTTTTATTATGATGAAGTCTATTCCATCATTGCCTGGTGCTTTATTTGTTGGTAGGAATCTAATGATTTCCTTTAGTTCCTTGTTGGTGAACGGTGGTTCAATAATTGGTTGTTTGGGTGATTGTATTTGGTTTGTTGTTTCTATTGTAGTTGGATATAAAGTTTTAAGTATTGACTTTGCTATATCTCTTGGAGAACCTCTTTGTTGATTATCTATGAGGGTAAATAAATCCGTGGGGGGAGCTGAGTTCTTGAAGGCAATTTTGAAGAATTTGCCATAAACATTTTCGTCCTGAGTGCAATTCCTTTTGAAACAGTTGCGTTTGGCGGAAAAAACTATGTTATGAACTAGAATCTAAGCTCTCTGTCTATATTTATTTATTTTAATGACTTTTTAGTGAGAAAAATCGATGATTTTTTTAAAAAAATTCAAGTTTGTCCGCAAAGTTTGGAATATCTCCAAAACCTTTCGAGGTATTAAAAATATCGTAGTTCATAACACAGATAAGCATGTTAGCTATATACTGTGCAAATATTGATGAAATATATTCAATAGAACTTATTATAGGAGGTTTGGCGTTAAAATTTTGCTAAAAATTGCCTATATTTTGAAAGTCAATGAAATTTCCGATGAAATTGCATTGGAATTCTTAGTTTCATAACTCATTTTAATTAAAAATATGAATGTTTCATTAAACATTTAAAAATTTGAAAAAAGTGCTCCAAAGTACTGATTTGAATCAATGAGCCCCTGGGCTACAGCCCACTAAGCCTTATTATTATTCCTTACTAAGCCCACTAAGCCTTATTATTATTTCTTACTAAGCCCACTAAGCCTGAAGCTATTCCAGTTCTTCTCCTCTTTTTCTCTTTTCTTCTTTTTTTCTTTGTCTCATTTCCTCAAAAGGTGGTGTTATTTCTTAAG
>BGPR01003977.1:0-60962 GCA_013235015.1 Araneus ventricosus
CTTCATAACTTGGTAAATTTTAGTCTAATCGAGCCTATTTTCCGATAATTTTAGTCTAATCGAGCCTATTTTCCGATCCGTTTTTTTTTTTTTTTTTTTCCCATTTTATTGGATTTAAAAAAAAAATAACTGGTTATAATCAGATTAAAAAAATAACCTAAAAAACCGGTTTACCGAAACAAAAAGAACCGGTTTCGGTTAAAACAGGTTGATTTTCCCCAACCCCTAGGTTTAGCCTTTAAAATTCGGGACATTTTCTTATGGACCTGTATGCAGGTGCGGTTTATTGACTAGGTGGGCTCCAGAGGCCCCGGGCTGAAAGGGGGCCCCTAAATAAAGATGTTTTTTTAAAAAAAAAATTTATTATTTTTTCAAAATCGTAATAAATTATTAGCATGTAAGTCCTGGAGCACACAACCGATTTTAACCGGACAAGTAATCAGTGGCAAAATGCCGGAGAAGCGACAAGCCGCTTGAAATACATCGATAGCAGTTGCGTAATGCCCACATACCTTCCGAATGCCGTAATTGCGGCCCCGGTTCTGTTTTGTTTTCCTACAGAAAATGCTGAGTGAAACGGATAATTACTTTTAACTAAAAAGGCCTCGTTATTACTAAGCACTATTGGTGTGTTTTAATCTTTGGATGAATTTGACTACGAGGGAGGTCCGGTAAGGCGAAATTACTGTGACAATTATAATTTTGAAAAATGTTTAATACATTTCACGAAAACTAAAAACTTTTGTTTATTTCTCGACATAATCTCCGTGAACATTGAGACATTTATTCCAGCGTGACACTCGTTTGAACATCACTTCATGGTACCGCTGTTAGTCAAGTTGCTTGAAGTATTCCAGAACGGTTTTTTTTTGTTGCAATCCTTGCAAAAAGATCCTTTTCCCACCAAAACTCTCCAAAAAATTGCATACGGATATTAAAAAAAAAGGCCAGGATGATTATCTTAGGAAGGAGTTAATCTTTTCCACGACGGCGCAAGACCCCATACGTCAAAGCAAACCAAAGCGTGGTTGGAACACTGGAAATGGGAGTCCTGCAACATCCACCTTATAGTTCAGATTTAGCCTCCTCGGATTTTCATTTATTCGGACCTTTAAAGAATTTTTTGCGGGAAAATGCTTTGAGGATCACAAGGATTTGCAAAACACCGTTCTGGAACACTTGAAGCAACTTGAAAAACAGCAGTGCCATAGAAGGATGTGCAAACTAATGTCATGCTGGGGCAAATGTCTCAATGTTTTCGGAGATTATGTCGAAAAATAATCAAAGCCATGTAGTTTTTGTGAAATGTATTAAATATTTTCCAGGATTATAATTGTCAGTGTGATTTCGCCTTGTATCTTTATTATAGGACCGCCCTCGTGTTTTCACATACACGTGTTCCGTATGTGAAAATAGTCAAATTTATCTATTTTTACACAGGGTGGTCCCAAATCCATGGTGCAAACTTTAAGGGTTGGTACAGGACACTGTAACAGTCATTTATTGTATAGGTATGTATGGGCACAAGTGACGAGGCGAGGTATTGTCAACGACTTTTTGCTTTGCCCATAGCTACTACCGAAGCGACTCAATAGCCTCAATGTTATCTTATTTTTCTGGAACATGTTTTTCCAGAACTGCTGCAAGATGTTCCGATCGCCATTCGTAACCGAATGCGGTTTCAGCATGATGGGGCGCCAGCCCGCTTCAGCATTGATGTGCGCGATGACCTGAATACCACTTTTGGAGCGCGATGGATTAGGCGCGGTGGACCAGTCCCTTGGCCACACCGATCTCCCGATTTATCGAGCCTCGATTACTTCTTATGGGGGCATCTGAAGAGTCTTGTTTATGAGACTCCTTGGCCACCCGGATCTCCCGATTTATCGAGCCTGGGTTACTTCTTATGGGGACATCTGAAGAGTCTTGTTTATGAGACTCCAGCTGATTCAGATGAGGATCTCGTTGCTGAATATCCGTAGCTGCTGCATGTGTGCGTGAAATACTTGGCATCTTTGAAAGTGTACGCCAATCGCTCCACCGACGCTGTCAAGCATGTATCACTGTTGGTGGACGCAATTTTGAACAGTTATTGCGTCCACCAACAGTGCACTTGTCAACGACGCTGTCAATAAACACTTTGTATTTCCTTTCACCTCTTATTTCCTGTGTTTGCGCCTCACTGTGTTACTTGCGCTCATTCATTCCTGTACAATAAATGATATTATTTCCGAAATTGTTACACTTTCACAGAAAAGCAGGGTTTGCATTCAGTGGATTCCCTCCCATGTTGGAGTCTTCGACAATGAGGTGGCGGACTTGCTTGCGAAAGAGGGAAGTGCTCTTCCTTTTGCCGTCTCTGGTGAACTCTTCGCGTCCGAAATATTTTCTATCCACAGGGCTAAAGCAAATTCTACTTGGAAAGTCCCTCCCGCACACGAATGGCATGCTGGAAATCGTCCTGGTCTGTCTCTACAATCCGAAGGTACAAGATCCGCACAGACTGCATTGGCCAGACTTTGTAGTGGCCATATCAAAAGCTTGAAATTCGTCGACAAAGAAAAGACTTATTCCTCTTGCCCTTGTTCCTGTCCTGCTTCTCCTGCTCATGTCATTGACTGTATTGGCGCCTTTGCGAGCTGCTGTGGAGTGAGGGGGAAATGGACTAGTGGTACTGTCTGAGCGATATGGTATCATGGACCTGGTCTAGTATTTGGACCAGGGGGACATGAAACAAAACAATAAATGATTGTTTCAGTGTCCTGTACCAGCCCTTAAAGTTTGTACCGTGAATTCGGGATCACCCTGTATATAATATTTCAGTTGCTCTGAGTTTGAAATAGCATTACTTATTATTAATTTCGTGTTTTTTAGGTTTCCTGGCTGCATTGTGAGAGAACGTGTTGAATGGTGTATTTGGCGAAGTGTGCCCTGACAGGGAGATCGGCTTCAATATACCACATCTGTCCATCGGAAAGTGACAATGATGAGAAGGGAAGACTGTTTCAGGTCCCTCAGATCCAGGCTGCAACATGCGATTTATCTTGGGTGGAATCCAACATCGCGATATAGAAAAGAACAACTTTTGCATTTAAATATGTCTTAAAATTTTTGATTTCTGCTATATTTTTGTTGCTTATCAATATACATTTGTGAATATATATGTATAAACAAGAGAGAGAAATATTATGCTTATGACTATGTAGTAAAGCATAGTCACAGCAAACAAATTTAAAGACAAGTATCTTAATGTGTACAAAGGAGAAACCTCATGTGTGAAATATATGCAGCAAGAAACTTAATTTACATGTAGGTTTAAAATTTAATTTGAAAACCGAAACTAAAGATAAATTCGATGATTGTGAACTAGAGTGTTTTCTGGACGAATTCTTTTTGAAAAGAATTTTCCTGTTACGTCAATAATGGAAAAACCGTACACGTATAAGAAAGAAAAACCGTTTGCTTGCGACGTGTGTTGTAAATCATTTTCTTTAAAGTCGAATTTAATTAGACATTTAGTGACGCATACGAAAGAAAAACCGTTTACGTGTGACGTGTGTAGTAAAGCATTTTCTATAAAGGCGAATTTAACGTTACATCTAAGGACGCATACTGAAGAGAAACCGTTTGCATGTGAAGTGTGTACTAAAACATTTTCTCTCAAGTCGTCTTTAGATAGACACTTACGGACGCATACTAAAGAGAAACCGTTTGTATGTGACGTATGTTCTAAAAGATTTTCTGAAAAATCGGATTTAAAGAAACATTTTCGGACGCATACTAAAGAGAAACGGTTTGAATGTAACCTGTGTAATAAAGCATTTTGTGAAAAGTGGTATTTAAAAACACATTTACTGATGCATACAAAAGAGAAACCGTTTGCATGTAATCTGTGTAATAAAGCTTTTTCTGAAGAGTCGCGTTTAAAGACACATTTACGGACGCATACGGAGAAGAAGACGTTTGCATGCGACATTTGCAGTAAAGCTTTCCCACAGCAGAAAAATTTAAAGACACATTTATTGACACATACGAAAGAAAAACCGTTTGCATGTGACGTGTGTGGTAAAGCATTTTCTGTAAAGTCGAATTTAATGATGCACTTACGGACGCATACGGAAGAGAAACCGTATACATGTGACCTGTGTAATAAAGCTTTTTCTAGAAAGTCGGATTTCGAGAGACACGTACGGACGCATACTAAAGAGAAACGGTTTGAATGTGACATATGTACTAAAAGATTTTCTGAAAAATCGTATTTAAAGAAACATTTACGGACGCATACTAAAGAGAAGCCATTTGCATGTGACGTCTGTACTAAAGCATTTTCTCAAAAGTCGGATTTAAAAGCTCATTTAGTGACGCATACGAACGAGAAACCATATTCATGCGGCATTTGTAATAAAACATTTTCTTGGCAGTCATGTTTAAAGACACATTTACGGACGCATGCGGAAGAGAAACCGTTTGCATACAACAATTGCAGTGAAGCATTTTCTCTGCAGCAACATTTTCAAGGCACATTTACCGACTCGTATGAAAGAGCAACTGAAAGCATGTCACATTTGTAGTAATGCGAAAGATAAGCCGCTTGCCTATGACTTTTGTAGTAAAAATTTCTTATCCTGTTACTTCAGAAGACACATCTGCTAACTCATACTATGGAAAATGAATGCTTAATAAACATTTCCTCATCAAGAACATTTCTACCGACCTTTACTGTCACATATTAAAGCGAAACGTATCTGATTAGTGTAAAGTTTAATAATTTGTTTAAATTAATCATTTGTGTACAAAGCATAATATTAAAAATGAAATGGTTTATAAATAAGTTTCCACTTCTCATTTTCACAAGCATATTATTTGAGACACATGACGTTTTCATCATTCTATCACATAACAACCTCCATCATTCTGCTACTATTGATTCATTTCACTTTATGCAATGCAATATGTTGCCAGATGTATGTTACAGAACAGTTACATTTTTTTAAAAAAATATTAAAGCATTTTCACGCCAGGGTTCTCTAAAAACGCATTCACAAAACATACACTAGATAGAAACCCTGAACCTGTGAAATATGCCTTAGAGCATTTTGTGCACTGTAAAGTGTTATGGGTTAATGATTAATATGAAAACAAATTTCGTAATATGTGAAAGTTTCACAAAGTGCAGACTGAAAAACATTTAATTTTGTTCAAGATAGTTAATATAAATTCCTGTTCTAAAGCAGATTAGGTATGACACAATGTATTAAACAATTCATTTATATTTATTGTTACATCTCTCGTAATTATCTTGGAATATTATAGAAATAAAGAGGATAATTATTATAGAAATATATATATGGCAAGTATTTTTCTTTAATTTTTCTCTCTTTTATTTTTTTGTGAATATTTCTGTTTTTATTTTGAATCTAGGTTTTATGTATTCGGATTTTTAGCTTTCGATTTTTTAAATCATCTTTGTTGTATTTATCTTTTATTCCAGAATTTTTCCATTTTTACTTGCTAGTGCTTTTGAGGGGAAAACCTCAAATTTTTACGTTTTTTCCGTATTTTGTTAGCAGAAAAAAGCGCTTATTAATATCTTAGGCGGGCTTCGCTTCCTGACGAGCGGCTTGCCATGATATTTTTCAAATTATTAAATATTTGTCTTCTTTTTTTTTTTGTCCTTTGTTCCTTGTATGTATTGATATATATATATACACTCTGTCCCAAAAGTTTATAGACTCTAGTAAAATATATGTTTTAGCAAAACGGAAAGGCATACAAACACCAATTACAAATATGTTTAGTCAAATCATATGCGACTTGCATTCAACGAAATATTTAGAAAAAATAACAATTTGTATTTCAATTATGTAACAAAATGGAAATATTAGGTGTCCCAAAAGTTTATAGAATATATGACATTTCAACAAAAGGTGCCAAATACAATGTTCTTAATAGTTTAAAGTCTTACCATTTCTCAATATGACATTGTATACACGTTTTTCCATCGACATAATTAAGGTTTGTAATATATCTGGTTCCAAGTTCTACCATACACTTTCAATCGCTGTCTTCAAGGCATTCACTGAATAAAATTGCCCTCCATTCTTATATACCTTCCGAGACATAATGCCCCACACATTTTCAATTGGGTTTAAATCAGGGCTCATCGGTGGCCACACAAGAACAGTAACATTTTTCGAGTTTAAATAATTTTTCGTAGTATAGGAGGTATGGATGGGAGCATCATCATGCTGATATTACCAATTTCGCCCCCCCTATGTTTTCTGCAAATGGCATAAAATGATTTTCTAGTGTTTCTATGTATTTAGGAGAATTTTGTCGGCCATCTAAAAAGGCCAAACCTACTTGACCGTTGAAACTGAAAGCCGCCCACACCATCACAGATCCCACCACCACTTTGCCTACTGAAAAAGCTCCTGGGCTCTTTTCGTAAATCATGCCAATATTTTATATTCCCGTCAGGTTCATCGAGGTTCCATTTTTTTTCATCACTGAAAAGGACAGCCATCCATTTAACGCCATATGACATATGATTACGAGCCCATTGTAATCTCTTACTAATGTGAAGATTTGAGAGTGGTAATCTGCGAGCCATTTTTGCGTAGATCATATAACCAGATTCTATAATTCATCTACGAACTTTTTTTTTTGGAGATTTGCAACCGGGAAGCCCCAGTAATTTCACGAACCGACATTTTCTGACTTTAAGTCATTCTTTGTATCCGTCTATCACTGCGAATATCCGTCACATGTGGTTTTCCCGAACGAGGTTTTGACTCATGTGGCGTTTTACGAGTTACTACACGATAAATCATGCTTTTAGAACAATTTAAAAGTTTCAATATTTCCTTAACAGTCTTACAGAGCAATTTAAAATATAGAATTTTACTCATTTCTTCACTAGAGAGCTGCTGCGCTTTAGGCATCTTGAAACGTAGAACAAACGAACGCTTTCCTTTTCTTACAACGTATTTATTAGGCTCCAGATCGACGTCGTAATTACCGATACCATATTTGCATAAAATTGCATTTCTCTATAAATTTTTGGGACAGGTTATTTCAGTTTGTTCTACGATTTAAAAATTGGTATTAAATATACGGGGTAAAACTGCTGTTTTTTCAATTTAATAGACATAACATATCTATACAGTAAGTTACATCGAAATACATCATATACAGCAAAAATTATAGGCAAAATACAAGATTCTATGAACTTTTGGGACAGAGTGTATATATATATATATATATTATGGATGATAGCTTGTGGTTCGGATCCTCTCTGAACCCAAATCTGGTAAATGATTGGAAAAGTACCAATTCAAATTGTGATCCTCGATCAGTTGTGGCTACCTCAGGGACTCCGAATCTTGAAATCTAGTCATTAAGAAATGTTTCAACACAAGTTTCAGCTGTCATATCGGAGAAACTTCCGGCCACCTAGAATATCTATCGACACGTGAGGCAGTAACGATGACCATCAGATGGTGGCAATGGGCCTATTGTGTCTAGATGGATATGCTTGAAACCAGGGGAAACTGTCCCACAGGAGACTTGGAATGTCTTGATATTAACTGATTAATATTATTATTAATATGAAAAGAAATTTCGTAATATGTGGAAGTTTCACTAAGTGCAAACTGAAAAAACGTTTCATTTTACTAAAGATAGTAAAAATAAATTCTTATTCTAAAGGAGATTAGGTGTGACTCAGTGTATTAAATAATTCATTTATATTTGTTGTTGTGTTTGCCCTAATTATTTCATTTGTGAAACGTCTGAATGTATATTTATGGGCAAATTATTTGATTGCGTGGGAAGCAAACTGGATAATATTAAAAGTGTTTTTATATGTATGCTTTAAATTGCATTTAATTAACCAATAAGCGTTTGTATTTTACTACTGAATGCTTGTTGGAAACAGAAGTGCTTCCATTTAACTATTGAATGTCTGTCTATTACATGTGGAAGAGTTTTCTCCTGTGAAGTCTTTTGTCTTCTAATTGTAATCTTTTAATGTAAAATAAAAACATATTTATGATGAAATAAAAGATTCTGTTTGTTAAGAAATATGTTTCCTTTTTACTAAAGTATGGTGATATAACGCCGTGTTTTAATTCTAATTTGTTTATATGGCTTCCTGCCTTTTAAATCTGCATCTTAAATTAAATCTTTTTTGAGTAAAAAAAATCTTATCAATTTTCCCTTGAAATTTGTGTGATTAAAATTTCAAAGACAAATTTATGCTTTGTGGTTCGTTGTACACAGTGGCAGCTCGTGTATTGCAACTATGGGGGTGCTGTAACTTCTAATCCTTCACTGCATAGTGAGGCATTTATAAATACCAATTCAAATTGTCTTTTTCCATTAACTTTGAGTAGTTTAATATTTAATTAATAAATTTGTAACATTTCTTAGTCCAAATTGGTACTATTTTAACTAATTAATTTTAACAGAAAATTTAAACTCGAAATTTGTTTTTCTGTACCTCTTTCTATATACCTTATTAAATTTATGAAGATTCACACTGCGGCTGAATAATAAAATGTCATTGTAGTGCAGGATTAAAGTAACTTTCTTGTCAATTAACGAGGAAATATTTCTTGATAGAACTAATATAAAAATAAGCACAATCGAATGTTACTTATTAGTATTATTAAAAGTTACTTAAAAAATAAAATCCATCTTTCTTGTTTTGTTCCCCGCGGAAAGAAGAAAACCTTTTACCTTGATGCATGTGCGACTATTGAAAATCAAATCGGATACATATAATCAGTGCCTATTCAGTGTGCCTCGGAAAACATCTTATTCTTTTTTGATGTTAAAAAGCAGAGTTCAGGCTCTTATGTAGCTATGGGAATTTCCAAGAAGAATAAAAAATAATTTATTCTATTACATCCTATCTAAAAGTGCACTGTGATATTTTTAAATGGGATTACACTTGTTGATGTTTAAGAAATTCTGTTACTTGAAGCTAACCGTGTTTTATTCGAAGTCAAGGCTTAATAAATTATAAATCACGATCTCGAATAATCTCGTACAGAATAATATTGGGGTCACAGAAATTTTAAAAACACCTTCTTTCAGATTCAACAATATTTGTAACTAAAATGTATCGGAAAAAAAATCTTTCAGATTGCAAAAAATCTCATTGTGAATCTCTGTGAAAAAATCATTTCCAATTACATTTTTATTTATCATTAATTATTCTTAATTTTCATATTTATTTTCAAACTTTAGTCGCAGGAAAAAAAGTTCCGCGTGGAAAAACGTTAAAAACTCCTTTTCAACATTATGGTCTTCGCAGTTCTCCCTTCAGCTTAAAATCATGATAGGGAAAGACTACGCTCTGTAACTGCGCATGCTCGTAGATGATATGTAATGCGCGTTCCTATATGTAATGCAAGAAATTCCAGTTCTCTTTTCGTAGTCTTTTCCCTCAGCTCAGAGGCTAAATCTTCGGAAAGTTAAAAAACGAATAATAGACTTAGCTTTATGCCTTAGTTTTTTCCTGTGTTTCGCTTATGGATGGACAGCTATTAACATAAAATGGTGTTAGATTTTTGACAGATTTAAATATTAAATGCAATATAAATTAATGATTGAATTTACACAATGAAAAATATTCGGGGTGCTGCAGTTCCGCAGTACTTATGCACGAGCCTCCGCTGCTCGTATTCATCATTTAAGGAAAGTATTAACTATGAATAACAAAAACTGAAGAGTTATTGCATCAATAAAGTTATTATACAGGGTGCCAACTAACGTTCTTTATCCTCACTTAACTTCCTAATGACTCCAACTTTAGTTATAAAAGTGTTGCCTATGCATTACGCGTTGAGAGCACTTATAGCGCCACCTGGCGATAAACTTTGGATTGAGCGTTCCTATATCGAAAACGGTACAAGATAAAGGGGAAAAAGTCAATTATAAATGTTATAAAGCATCATCGATTTAGTGCAAAAAGACACTTTGTGGACAATTAATGCTAAAACCAGAATGCTTGAAACGCATATTTGCTTGTTCGCGATTTCCGAAATTATGATGTCACTAAACATGGACGAAAGGAGAAAACGTTATCTTTCGAACAAATTGGGACGCTCAAAAAGGTTCTGCGTGTTGCAATATTTTATTTTATGAACCAGCTAGAGGAGCAGCCAACATTCCTGTCGGATGGAGTATGAAGGGATAAGGCATGCTTTTCGCGAAGTGAAATGTATAATATGTCTAACACAGTGGCGTAGCGCGGGTAAGTGGCGCCCGGGGAATAATATGATTTGTTTGCCCCTTCCATTATCAGTGGCTTAGCTTGATTAAATGGCACCCAGGACATGGTATTTTCTCGCCCTTATCGTATTCGTCTTTAAAATATGATACAAACACATTAGCGTTTCGTCAGCATGGCCAGTGGTGTGGCGAGGGTAAGGGGCACCTGGGCTATAATATGACATTTTTTATCCCTACCGTCACCAGTGTCTTAGGAAGCGTAAATGATGCTCGGAGCATGATATTATTTTTACACTCCCTCAACACATCTTTCTTTAAAAAATGGCATAAAAGCAGTCATGTTTTGACTCCATAGCGCCCCACGAAAACTGGCGTCAGGGGTATCTATACTCCTCTCTCCCCCCGGACGTTACGCCACTGGTCGAACACACACTACCAAACGATGGAAAATCCTGCATGCTCTGCTACTGCGCCATGTCCCGGCGCCTGCAAGTTCTGCCGAAGTTCGGCCTCAATTACGATTTTCGATTAAGGTTTTTTTTCGAAATCTAAAATAGCAGCCTAATCGGCCCTGCATTTTACCAGGGCACGCTAGCTGGAGCACGATATTGAGAGCTTTTCTTGGACGCACGGTAGAACCTTTATTGTCCGAAATTCTTTTAACCGGAACCTCGCTTAACCGACGTCGGTTTCCTTAAGGTTTTTTGGAAAATAAACAATATCACTTCAAGGTCACCTTCGGCGGCAGCTATTCCTACTTCAGGCAGTGCCGACATGCAGATTTCTTATCTCCTTCTCCCCATCCCCCCTCCTGTCGGAAATTCCATTCTATTGTCCCCTTTTGCCGGACATTCCATTCGTCTCCAAGACAATCAGCCTTTCTATTGGCTACTTTCTGTCCGACTCACAAGCGTTGGCTTTACTGAAATGTTGAACATTCATTTATGCCATGAAGCCCACTAAACGAAAACGCGTTTTGTCAATAGTGGAACAGAAGTTCCAAATTGTGAGCAAAATTGAAGCAGGTGAGACTTTAACCAAATTGTCAAAAGAGTTTGGTGTTGAATATCAACAATCGGGGATATGAGACGAGATTCTGAAAAAACAAAAAAGTTTTATGCAGCCTCCAATGGTAAATCAGCTAAATCGCGGAAAACTTTGAAATGCGCGGATGATGAAGAACTAGACAACGTTCTTTGCAAATGGTTTATTCAGAAAAGGAGTGCCAATATTCAGGGATAATCATTCAACAAAAATCTCAGAATTTCAATTTCGGAGGAAGCAAGGAATTCCAAACTAACAGTGGTTGGCTAGAAAAGTTCAAGAATCGCCACGGAATTCGCCAATTGAGCATCGCAGGAGAAAAACTGTCGTCTGATATTGAAGCAGGAAACAGCTTTATTGCCGAATTGCAAGACTTGATTCTGAAGGAAAAATTAACTGCAGACCATTTATACAACGGCGATGAAACTGGGCTATATTGGAGAACACGTCCAACTAAAACCTTGGCTGCAGAAAATGAAGCTGTTGCTCCAGGCCGGAAAAAGATGAAGGATCGTGTGACGATTCTGGGATGTGCTAATGATTCTGGCTCACATCGTGTAAAGCTGTCTTTGGTGAGAAAGAGTCACGCTGTTTTAAGAATACCAATAACAATGCTTTTCCTGTTCACTACATGCATCAGGAAAGCGCTTGAATGAATTTCAGTTTATTTTTGGAATGGTTTCATGATTGCTTCGTTCCAGAAGTGAAGTATAACTTAAAGAAACTAAAACTCAAAAAAGCCATTTTATTGATGGATAATGCCCCTACCCACCCAGATGTTGAAACACTCACATCAACATTTCAAAGCCGAAAACATCATTTGCCTCATTTCATACCTCCGAACACAACCAATCCATTTCTTTATGACATCGCGAATATCAAGTCTATCTACTATGTTTTTTGAAGAAAAGAGCAGCATTAATGAGTTCAAACGTTCATCGTCCATGTTTGTTCGAAGATCATTGAGAACCAATTTCATTGCACTAAATGATCGTTCACAAGATGCTGACGATAAAGGTGATGTCAGAACGAGACGAATAACTTTGAATGTTTGAGGTAAAACGCTTCGTAATTTAAATGCTACTTTTGATATATCAGCAAAGTCCGGGCAACTTCCACTTGAATCTAGAAGCATTTGTAATTCACTATGTAAGCATTCTAATTCCTCTGAAAAAATTTCTGGATGAGATTCTACTACTGATTTTACAGATTCAATTAAACAATTATTTCTCTTTTCTGGAATGGTAAAAAATTTTTTGATAAGGCTAAAATATTGAAAGAGTATTCTTTAAGGTATGTGCCTACCCTAAAATCGACGTTTTTAAGAAAATTTTCGAAATTTTTTTTAATACTTTGTATTAAAGCCCATACATTTAGGATTCCAAAAATGGTTTACTTTAGTTTCTTCGATAGTTAGAAGCAAAGTTATTGCCTAAATTATGAACCAGAAGTGAAATTTTCGAAACCGAAACTAAGCCTTAGAAATACAAAAAACACATCTAAACAGCTATTTTTTTACTCTTAGACAATGTGAATATACAATTTACTTTTTAAATATAGAATTAAGTTTTATTTATTTTTTTATTATTGTTCTAGGCGTATCTGGCAACTGTTTCTCTAGTTACGGGATATTTTACCTAAAGAAAATTTCGCTCACTCCAAACACTGTTATTACGTAGTAAAATAGCAGTTTAATTATCAATTCAGGCGATATAAGGCTGATGACTGTATTTAACTATCTTAATGTCAAACTTGAACAAAAAATTATTAAAAAAACTACATAGAAATTGATATTGAGAGAATTAAGAAATCGAAGCGACAAGTCGAAACAAAAACAAAATTATCAAGAAAAAAAATTTAAAGTTAATTTTTAATTAATTTTGATTTAAATTTAAGTCAAAGATGGCTTAACTTACAAATACTGTGAATTTTAAGTTGTTAAAATATGTATATAATTTTTTGTGCGACTTTAAAATCTTCATTTGCGTTTTCTGGAAAATAGCCATTTTCATTTTTTTTGGATTACGAAAAATCTCATTTCTTAAAAAGTTTTTAAGATATTCAAATAAAATTCAATCACAGTGTTCTATACATCTCTAGGTATGTTATGAACCTCAAATATAGCTTAAAGTGCATAATTATTTACTTTAGAGCTGTTTATATTTGAAAAAGTGATAGTTTTTTTTTGTAAAAAGCTGTTGCGTACACAAACTTTGGTATATCTCAGTAACTTTAAGAGGTACTCTAAATATTCTGCTTCATGACACAGGTAAATGTATACCAAATATATTATTGAAAGAAAAAGGGAAGTACATGCATTAGAATTTGTTATAGGAAGTTTGGCGTAAGCGTCAATTTTTACTAAATTTTGACCAAAAATGGTCAAAATTTGGAAAATAAAAAATTTGTTCATTAAAATGGCATTTGAATTAACAATTTTATACACCATTATAACTGAAAACGTAAGTGTTGAATAAAAATGTCCTTTTTTTCAAAAAAAGTGCTCCGAAGGTAGGCACATATCGTCGTTAACGCATGAAGCGAAAACATCAAGTACAGTCTTAAATTCTTTTCGATAATAGGTTATCAAATCAACATCGCAAGTTGTTTCTGGATTGTTATCATACTTTTTTGGCGCATGACGCACTCTGTGGTTCTTTAAGTAATCATCTTCGGGGATAATATGAAGCTTTTTTGCAAAGCAAATTGTGCTTTTAACTAACGCATTAATTTCTGTGTCGTTGTTCATTTCTTGGAATGATTTTATCGTACCATGAATCAACTCCATGGTATCAATGATATTCAATTCTTCCCTTTCTAGTGCTTCCATTAAATTTTTTATTTTAAACATAACGTTTTTAGTTAAAAACAACGAACAAATAAAATCAAAATCTAATTTTTTTATACAATCCAGAAGCAACTGCACGTGATTTGCTATCAAAATCTTTGGGATTGTTTTTAATTTCTTCCAAAACATGTACAATACCTTCATACGCGATCCAAATAGCTTTGGCAGATTCAGCCCTAGCAGTCCACCGCGTTTTAGACAGATTTTTCAACTGCAATGAATTTTCAAAGGTTTCCAGCTCAGCGTGCAAATTTTGAAAACATTCAGTAACGACGCTTGTTATAACAACTCTCTGCGCCCCACAGCAAAAGGTCTTTGTAACGAGTAGTCGCTATAGTGGTTATGATTAAAAAATGTACAAATTCACGCTCAGCAGTTCTGTAAAAATAGGCGATTTTCAAATAGATTCAAACTAAATACTCAAATTATTTTTTATCATTGGCAGTAGCGCACCTACATAAAATGGCGCCCAGGGCAAATACCAAAACTGCGCCCCCCTCTTTTTCTTTTGAAATTTGATTCCCATTTTCTTTTCGGAAACTTTATGCCGGGGAGTGCAAAGATTAAAAGTGCAAATAAACTTAAAAAATAGCATATAAAACATTTTTGATTTGATCTTGAGTTGATAATAACATATAAAACACTTTTGAGGGACCTTCAGCCCCCGATTCTTTCTTCTTCATTGCTGCATATTTTATGAATACAATCGAAGCTAAAATAAGAAAAATCACGCTTTTAACTAGAAGATTTTAAAAATTTCAGAAATAAATTATAGATTCTTAAATATTTTTTTGACTTATGAAGGTAATCGAAAGAATTCCCAGTTTTATTTTGGACCATATTAATTATTTTACCACTGCGGCAAATTTTTATGACATAATGAATAACAAATAATTCATTTCATGCTGGAGTATATTTAAAAGTAGCTAAATATTTCCGTTCAAAAATCAGGTGAAAGTGTGAAATAAACATATAAAAGATGCCTGCAGTTAAGTTTCTAATAGAATTATAAAAGTGTAATTGTATAAATTTAGATTCATTCATTTTATGCTGTGTAAAATTAAAGTTAACAAAAGCTGCCAAGAGGAATTTCGTGTTTTATAATTAAATCATATAAAAAATTAAAGATGTTTAACTTGATAATAGTGTAATAATTTCAAATTTTTCGGATTTAATGTATTTTGCAAAACAAACGACGGAGGAGAGGAGAAATCTGACAAAAAAGTTATGTCTGCTTGCTGGTGAGATTAAGCTTCAAAATGCAGAAGGTTTCATTGGCAAAGGCATCATTCCAGATTTTATCGAGACAAAAGCTTGAACTAGACATCTTAATTAAAACTAAAACACTAAAATTGAAGTAATCAGTCTAAAATTTAAATTTAGACTGAAATAAATGAAAATATATACATTATCGACATCACATCCAAAAGAACTTCAGGCATGGGCATGACGATATCATTTCTTAGAATTATTATCATGATCAGGATAATAATCTTCAAAACTACCTTTTCGCAATATACAAAAGAAAAGTACATGCAAAAGGCATTAATACCTTATTTAAAAATCATTTTGTTGGGGAAAAAAATCTGCTGTAAACCTAGCAGAACATTTGAGATGTACTTCATAATTTAATTTTAAATCTTCTAACATGCTTATTTAATTCTTGGCATTTTAAATGTAAATTCTTTTAGAAAATCCTTGATATTTTAAAGAAAAATAATTTTAAAAAATTTTTCAATGCCAATTTAAGATTCGTTTGCAAGGTCTACAAGATCTGTTAATTTTTACCAACAATTGCAAAACTTTATGCGGTCTTTTCTCTTTCTCTCAGATTTTTTTTGCTTTTGGCAGAACTGCATCTACGTTCTATAAACACTATCGTATTTTCATCATACAAATTATGCAAATATTCAGTGCTAAAAACAATGTAGAGATAGCGAACATCCGTCTTTTAAAGTTGCTGGAGTGCTCTTACTCTGCGCAAAAAATGGACGTATATTTCCCGTTCTTCACTCTTTGCTGATTGAAAATAGAAATTACACTTGCTGACCATTTATCACCAATTTCCGAAGAAATTGATGTCCATTCAGTGTTTAACATGCATACCATGAGAAACCATAAGTACCATCAGGTCAGTAGAAAGCATCAGGAACCCTGCGGAGATAATGATCCCTAATCATCCTCCCTTATCCCATCCGGTAGGGTGGGAGCTCTAAACGAGCTTTTAATTTCGCGTTGAGGGTTTCGGTCAGCAAATCTTTGAAAAATAATATTACTTCTTATTATGTCGCAGCTTGAGGTTTCCGGTTTGTAGAAATGACTGTATCCTTAAGATTTTCCTACACTTTGTTGAAATCATTTCAATTTTTAAGAATTTTAGGAATAAAAGCTTAAAAAAACCTACTTTTATATTAAATACAAAAAATTGATTCCTTAATTTGGCGCCCCCTTGGAATTGCGCCCAGAGCACTAGCCCCACCCTTGTTACGCCACTGATCATTGGTATTAAAAATAAAATTTCATCAATTAAAAATATATTTCTGAAACAGATTTTAAAGTAGAAAATAACGGGTGTTATATACTTACAAAACATTTACTCCCTAAAGAAAAAATCAGAAATCGTTTTTTTTTTGTCTTTTCTGCATATGTGATTTTTGAAAAACATAATTTTCCATTTCAGTTAAAGATGATAAATAATGTTTTGTATTTTCTTACCATTCAAAAAAACATTTTAAAGTCTCAATAGCACTAGCTTATTCTAGGCTATTCTAATTTCCACGCTGTGGTGAGTGGTAATCCCCCACCCCCCGTCAAAGTTGAACGGTAACGTTGAATACGCTACAGCTACGAAGCTTGGCAATACAATACCGGATGAGTGTCCGCTGAATTCGGACGTTTTATTCGGATTAGACGACACTGGACAGTCGTTATACCGGAAGTAAAATAACATAGAGTGCATAGGTAAACACAGTTGGGGATTTTATCACTGGTCGTTATAATGAAATGGCCTTTATAATGTGTGGTCGTTATAACGAGCGTCGACTATATATTAATTCTTTGGGCCTGACATGGAACGTAAAGAATTTTTTCACATTTTTCGGATAATTTCTGCTGCGTACCGTTATACTCGTCTATTTCTTGCGTACGACTGGAACACAATTTTCGCAGTCGGGATTCCTAACAAATTAAGAGACGAACAAAATTTTTTCAGCTGACTCTTCTCCCGTTTTTTCGGTATGCATAAGTTCCATCTTCAGAAGTCTCTCAACAGGTGCAGGACATCCATTCTCAGCAGTGATATACCGAATGCTTATGGCGAGACGATCTTGGTGAGATGAGTCCGATGTCGTATCAGCCATAATAGAAAAAAATCTGTTTTCAAAATTTCTTCTAAAATAACACCAGTAAACAAGTAATTTTTGGGGCCCATGGCCCCCGAAGGGGGCCTAATCCCCGGTAATGGTACATTGATGATGCTGGATACTTTCTGGAGTTGAATATACTGGGAGTTGAATAGTCTGCTGCTGTTGTTGGAGGCAAAGGATGTGTGGGTGGGATCTATCTGGATCTTGTGGGATTGTTGCTGGAGCACTGCAAGAACTGGTGCCTGTAAAGAGTAGCTACTGCTGTTGAGAGAACTCATATCTCTGGATGTGATATTTTTCTTTACTTGCTCTGAAAGGGAAGTGACATGCCGTTTGGAACTGCTCTTCAGGGTTTAGAAATGCTTTGGTAAGAATGGGGCGGGGGGCAAGGGTCTGAAACAGTTAGCAAGGATAGCTATTCCATTTTTTTTAATTATAGTTACAATTATAAAAGAATCTTCCGAGGTCTTTTGCTTTTCGGATAGGGGGAATAATTTTCAGGTTGCTGAATGGCTTCATTATCAATTTTATCAAGATTATGATAGAATTTTGCTGAGATTTTTCTGATAAATTCCTTTAAAGAGATTAGCTTAATTGCATTTCTTATATCTTCATTTCGCATATACCATCCAGCCTTGCATATTAGACGGATTATATTATTTTCTAGAATTTCAAGCATTCTGATATTTGAGTTGGCTGCGGCCCCCCAGATGGGGCATCCGTAAGTAATTATCGGACGTTAGATCACAGTGTAGATAAGCAATTTATATTTCCTATTCATTTCCGAATCTCGTGCTATTAGAGGAAAAAGTTTTCTTGAGGCTGCACGAAATTTAGTTTTTATTGTTGTAATATGATTTTTTCAGGTTAATTTTTCGTCTAGTATTACGCCAAGATATTTGGCTTGCTGAGAACAGGTGATCGTTTGGTTTGTAATTTTAACTATTGGTTTGTGTTTTCTTCTAGCCTTGGCGAAATACATTGTTTCTGTTTTGTTAACGTAAAGGGCAATTTCCCATTTCAGGAACCAGTCGTCCAGTTTCGCTAGATGTTCGTTTAAAGCGGCTGCCGTATATTTAAGGTTTTTATTTTTTGCTAGAATGGCAGTATCGTCTGCGTACATACCTAATAATGTTTTATGTGTTTTTGGAATGTCGTTAACATAAAGAGAGTAGAGGACCGGCGAGATTTTCCCTCCTTGTGGAATGCCTGCTCTCATAATTTTGGCTTCGGAAATGCTTTTGCCAATTTTAACTGCGAATTTTCGCCCTTCGAGGTAAGATTTTAGAAGCTGCAGTAGATGGTTTTGTATCTGATAAGTTTATGGATTAGTCCTTGGATCCAGACTCTATCAAAGGCTTTCTGTACGTCGAGGAAGACCGCACCATTGCATTCACCTTTTTCAAAGCCACTCGTAATATACTCGACTACTCTGAGAAGTTGATGAGTTGTAGTTAGGGATTTCCTAAAACCAAATTGTTCCGGGCAAAGGATTTTTTTTTCGGCAAGATGCTCGTTTAATTTATCTAAAATGAAGTTTTCAGTTAGTTTGCTGAGTGTGCTGAGTAGCGAGATTGGCCGATAATTTTCTGGCTGAGTGGGGTCTTTTCCGGGTTTCAGAATTGGCACAACTACAGCGGTCTTCCACGCTTTTGAAAAATAGTTAAACTTAAAGATATTGTTTATGATTTCTGTAAACTCGAAAATCATTGTGCATGGTAAATTTTTAAACATTTTGTTGGTGATACAGTCAAGCCCGCATGCTTTTTTAATATTTAAATTTTTAATAACTATGATTACCTCAGAGGGCTGAATGCATTTGAAATTATCAATTTGGTTATTGGTGAATGGGAGGGTGGAGAAGTTTTCAGTAGATTTTTTTACCTCATTTTCCGTCTCTCTGTGAGATAGGTCGCTTAATGAGAATTGTTTCTCTAGTCTTAGGGTAATAGTTTCGGCCTTGATAGAGTCTGAATATGCAAATCCATTTTCTCCCAGTAGAGCTGGGATTTTCTGCGCTTTCTTACGCATTATCTTAGCTTTTCTCCAAAGTGTACCGTCTTCAGTGTTCAACGCTTCAAGTTCTTCGGTCTGATCTTTCTGTCTACTGTTCTTATCTAACTTTTTGATTAATTTCTCAATTCTGTTCAATTCCATTTTAATTAGTGGGTTCCTTAGTGTTTGCCAGGCTTTTTTCGTTTTGTTGCGCGTTTTAATCAAATCTTTAATATTCGCGTGGATATATGTTGCAGTTGATTTTTTGACCGTTTTAGTCGCGAATCTGTGCGCCTTTTGTAGATTTTTAATAAACGTTTCCACTGCGATTTCAATATCCGTATTTCTGTTTATTTTAAGGGGCCTATAATCAATTTGATTTTTCAGGTAATTTTGGAATTTGGCCCAGTCCGCATGCGTTGTCACAATATAATGCAGTGTCGTAAATTTTAGTTGAAATGTTAATTTGACTGGGTTGTGGTCGGAATAAAGTTCTGGAAGGGAAATAATCGAGAAGGGGAGAATGAAATCTTTTATTACTGTAATATCTAAAATGGTTCCTGAATTGAAACCGAATCTTGTTGGGGATCGTGGGGCAAGAATTTCCATTCCCAGAACTTGAGTGAATCTAAATAATTATTTTCCTCTCGTTGTGTTTATTGGAGACCCCCAATTTTGGTGTTGGGCGTTGAAATCGCCACAAATGATAGGGTTTGGACCAAGTTGAATTAACGTTTCCAGGTCCAATGTATAAAGAGTTGGGTCTGTATCCGGGGGAATATATATCGAGGCTACAGTGAAGTGCTTGTACGATTTAGTGAGACGGAGGTAGCTTCAACAAAGTGCAATTGCGGCGTCGGAATATGGTGGTGGGGTAAGGATATTTTAATTAAAATGCCGGTTCCTCCACCCTGGGTAGGAGCGTTATTTCGTTGTGGTCTGTCTGTTCTGTAGACGTCATAGTTGGGTATAGAGAAATTAATTTCCGGTCTCAGCTTAGTCTCCTGAATTAGAGAAATATCGGGAGAGTGCTCTTCTAAAAAATTGCGGATATCTGCACTGCGATTTCTTACGCCGTTAGCATTCCAAAAGACTATAGTCAGGCTATGAAGGGTTTTGATTTTATTTTTAGGGTTTGCACTATTGAACACTACTGATTGAATTTGCTACTGTGCCTAAAGCTCTTTTTAAATGATTGACATATCTTCAGTTTTTTCTAACATCGGGAGATCTGATATTGTCTTAATTAAATTAGGTATACTTTTCAGAGTATCGTACATAACTTTAACTCCTTCTAAGAAGCCTAAAAATTCTTTTTCATACCCTATCTCACGACTACCAGTCTGTGGGTTAAAATCGCTTTCCTGACGCGAGTTTAGTTCGATCTGCCGGGGTATTAAGTTTTGTGTTTGCATTGAGTAGGATATATTTTCCTATCTCCTGTATTGAGAAGCTAGGAATTCTCTTTGCGCTTTGGGGTAATTTACACCTTGGCCTTTCGTTGGTTTGATTTTTGGAAATAATGGGCAGCCTCACCATGAGGCAATATGACCAGTTGCTCCGCAATTTATACACTTGGGGTTTTCCTGGGGGGTCGTGGTCGGACATTGATTCGTCCTGTGGTCCTCACCACATTTGAGACATCTTATCTGAAAACCACAATTTGCACTAGAATGATTGAACATGTTGCAATTCCAGAATTGTGTGGCTCCAGGAGGTTTTCTGTAATTTTGAATTTTTATTTTCAGGGACATGAAATGGGTGAATTCGAAAATTTTATTTTCATGACCGTTTTTCTTAAGCTCAATCATAAAAATATCCATAGGGGACTTCGTTCTTACTTTCTTTAGCTGACCTACTTTTAATATTTCAAGTTCTGGGAGAGCTATAGCGAGCTCGGATTTAATTTCTTCAATATCCGTGTCACGATGTAAACCTTTCATTACTATCTTAAATGGTCTTTCACTCAATGGCCTAATGACGTAAAATTCTATCTTTTCCTGTCTGCTGAGCTTTTTCATATCTCTATGCTCTTCTGCCGTCTCGAGGTAGACTTTAATATATTCATTTGCCAATACGACATTTACTTTGCCAAATTTGTTATTTAGATTCTTTAACATTTCCTTGTAGTTTATTTTTATTCCTGATCATTAATGGTTGAATTTTTGGCGGTGTGGGGGGGCCTTCTTTCTCGACTTGTAGTCGCTCAATATCTGCGTATTTATTTTTAACAAAATATTACTGATCTCGTCTGCGTTTAAGTTCGTTTTTGGAACGGAGTTTCTTCTGCTGGGGTAAATAAACCCATCTTTATCTAATCTAATTCTCGAATTGTTACTACATTCCGACTCTTTCGGGGCCGCACTACAGACGTTATTTGTGCTACTACTACTAGGAATATTTCTTTTACGTTCAGCTTCCTCAAATATTAGCTTATTTTCAATTTCCTTAGCATTACAATTATCTAAAGAGCAGATACCAAAACATGTAATGTCACTCACCCATTTGTTGATGATTTCTTTCAGGGTTCACAGGATCGTCTCTTCCGATGACAGAGTATTTCCATCTTCCAGGGTCAGGGTTACTTCTTCGTACTCCGTGGCCATGAACACTAGGTTTCACAGCTTGCCCAGGTGCCGGATGGCATCTCTGATCTGTTGACATCGGCTGTATGGGAGATCTGATACGTGCTTTTCATAAGTGGCAACTGCACGTCGGAAGAACGGTGTCAAGTCCGGTATTTCCTTGCTCACTTGGATCGGTGTTGGATTGGCAGCCAGTGATGGAGACATTTCCATCTGCTCATCAGGGTCGCTGCTCCCATCAGGTTCGTTCGGCACGGCGACTACAGCACCCTCGGGCATTTTCTTGTCAGTCGTACCTTTCCCCAGATAGCTGGTCCGGCACAGGACCGGCGACGTCTCTTGTAAGGCAAACAGGAATGTAGCGGAACCGGTAACTAAGACAGCCTTCCAATACGGGGACCGTCACTGAATCCTCTTTACACTCAGCACAGAACGACCAGAGCCGTTCAATCGCCTAAGCTTAATTTTACACCAAAATCTCCTAGCATCTTTAAAATAACACCTTGCGTCCTCGCTCCCAATAAACTTATAAATTAATTTTCTGAAGTGGTACTTAAATATGTGACGTGACGGGATCTTTGATCGGTTTCATCTAACCATTTTTTTCACGATGGCGCAGTGCCGAGAAACTAAATGGACAATTTGCTTCAAGTTCCCGTCATGGTTTTCTGCTTTTTCTTGGCCTCGAAAAGCTAAGCCTTGTTTCCCAAGGGTTTTCGCCACATCAAACAAGACTTGTATAATCTTCATATGATATTCTTTCTCTCGTTCTTCTTTGATCTTATTTTCTCGTATAGATTTGTCAAGTAGGGCGTCTACATGGGATCCTGAAAGTACAAAATGACATAAGTCGCTCATAGCTGCTCGATGCGATTCTGAAGTGAAATGCGCATGCAGTTTCCCTTGTTTCTTGACACCACGACCCTTCATCTTGTGCCATTGTCTTACACCTACAGATGTCCATTCTGTATTCGCATTCGATCTTCCTACTCCTCCATGAAAAAGGCTGCAAGCGAAGCAAAACGCTGCATCTTTAAAAGGGCTGTACTCTAATAAGGGAAATTCAGTATACCATGCTGAATTAAATCGCCGCTGTTTATTAGCCACTGTTTAGATCAGCGTTGACAGCGAAAACGCTCAGTTTGGGTTGAAATGGCAAAAGAGCACTCAGATAATGCCGCTCGTTGGTTGTCACTATTTTTTTCCGCTTTCCAAGGCCAAGCTCTATTAAAATTTCACTTTCAACTTGCAAATTGGCAATAGAATTCGGACAGTTCTGTTCTTCTTCAGGAATGGGGCTAGAGTTTGCCTGACGGGGAGGTGCCGATTTGCTCGACAGGGGGCATGACCTGCTGTACGGGCGACGAGTGTAATGAAATTGGTCTCAAATTTTCGCCAGATTATTATTTATCAACTGCAGTTGAATACCCAGTTCAAAAATTTTCCCCGACGGGGGGGGGCCTGGCCTCCCCGGTCCCCCCTCTGGAGCGACCTCTGTTCTGCTTCTTTGGCATATTCTAATAACTCACCACTTTCTTCATGAATTTTCGTTAAACAATCCATAATTTCGGTAAAAAATACTTTTCGATTTGGCATCTTTCTTAAGTTGATTCAAAATTTCGTCAACTCTTTTATAATTCTTCAAAAATTCGGTGATTCGACCAGCTAACTTTAACAAAGAACACCCACTTTCAGCTTCGTGTGGTTGTGATAGCGAGACTGGTGACGGTGCTCGTGGTAGAGACGATGGCAGTTGTGATAGCTCCTGCGGCAACTGTTGTTTTTCGGCCGATTTTAGAGCAAACGCGACAAGTGTCTCGTTATTTTGTAGTAAATTGTCTTTAGGTAACTCATTGACCATTTTTTCTTTCGGTTTGTCAGTGAATGAAGAAGAAACTGAAACTTTCCTCTTAGAAGCCTCAAATGGATTTGAAAAAGCTCCAACATGTTTGACTTGAACACGTTCTCCATCATGTTTGGCCTTTCATGACAACATCTGTAATCATCGTTAAACTGACTTCCACATTCTAAGCATTTTAACTTTATTCTTTTCCGAGATTTTGACATTATGATGAAAATCTAAGGGAAAAAAAATGCATTGCAAAATCCTGAAAAATATGCTGCGTTTAATACAATTAATAAAAGTTAATTCCATATAATAAATTATATTCTAACAGTATACGCGCGTTAATGAAAACTTTTACTGACAGAAAAATAGTTTTATTTCAATCGAAATTCTTTTATTGCAAATATCACGACATTTGAATTGAATTTAAATGCTAAAATTAGTGCAACAAATTTAAAATTCAATTTTGAAATGATTTCATGAAAACTTTCCTTTCGTATTCTTAATGCATTACTAATGCTCATTAAAATCTCAAACTATATTTTAAAAAAAGACAGGTGAAAGCAAGCTTCTAAAATAAAACCTTTCATCGTCTGTTGATCGAATTAATTTTCCCCTTGTTTTTTAAGGTACTAGGGGGCTCTGCCCCCTGCTCGCTAAAGCTCGCCAACCTCCAGGAGGATTAAGTTGCAATCCTCCCAGGTTTGCTACGCAAACCCTGCTCGCTTCGCTCGCTATAATGAAAACACTGTGTGTCCTAGAAGCTATTCTAAAATCTTCATAAATATATATATATATATGATGCTTTAACTTAAATCAGCACAGAATAAAATTTTTTAGCCTCTAAAAAGATATTTTCCTTCAAATAAAACCAGATATTCCAAAGTAAAGCTGGTTTCCTTTTAATGTTTTCACCTAAATCAAGAAGGAATAAAATTATTGGCCCTAAAAAGAGCCGTTTTTTATATAGTAAAAGCATCAGGAATCTCCCCCAAAAGCACAATTAAATATTTCACATTTTGGAGCTATCACAGAAACAGATTCAAATGATTGTGCTGTACGAAAGCAGGTATATACATATTCAATACATTCATATATAAAATAATATACAACATTGAAGATTGGGCTCTACAAAAGAAATTGTATGAAAGCAGGTATATTCAATCCATTCAGATATGAAATAATATACAACATTGAAGCAAATTAAAATGTAAATAAAAAAAATACACTTGACAATCAACCACAGAAACAAATTCAGAAGATTGTGATGTGCGAAAAGATAAATTGTATGAAAGCAGGTATATACATATTCATGCATTCATATGTAAAATAATATACAACATTGAAGATTGTGCTCTACAAAAGAAATTGTATGAACTATATACATATTCAATCCATTCAAATATGAAATAATATACAACATTGAAACAAATTAAAAACGCGAAGCAAAAAAAAAAAATACACTTGACAATCACAGAAAACTTCCTCATAAACACAATTAAATATTTCACCATTTTGGAGCTACCACAGGAACAGATTCAAAAGATCATGCTCTTGATAAACTAACATAGAGTTGTTCATGACTAAAAACCGGCTCATTGAGCACCAAAAATATCTTTTCAAAAGTTTGGCCTTGCAACTTATTAATTGTCATGGAAAAGGCTAAACGAATGGGAAATTGCATACGTTTAAATTTGAAAGGCATGTTAGTCTGAGATGGAATCAAAGGGATTCGAGGAATGAGAAACGTCTCTGTATCATCAATGGATTTTGCCTGAATAATCTTTTGCTGCAATTTTGTGACAATTAGGCGTGTACCATTGCATAATCCTTTAGAGGGAGCTAAATTTCTCAACAGCATTATAATGCAACCTATTTTCAACTTTAACTCATATGGAGGCAAACCAGTTGGTGTCAAAGAATTTAAAAATTCTTCAGGAAATGTCAATTGATCTTGAGGATCTTCACTCATGATTATATCAACTGCTTTATAAACAGTTTCATTTCAAGGCATAAATTCCAGCACTTTATGGTTGATTTCCATGGATCGCTCATTATTAACAGTAGGATAGCTCGACCTTTAAGCTCCTGTGGGGTAACACTGGAAAAATCTATGTCACTGTACAATTGATGTATAGGGTCTTGTATTGAAGGGTAGCATTGCAAAGGCAACTGAATCGTTGAGACACTTTTTTTCTCTCCAATGTCCAACAACCAAGCACCAAAATCCTTTTCAGATTCAAGGGCACGCATATTTTTTGTCACATATAACTTATGAAATTTCAACTAAAAAGCGTGTTTTTTTAAGGAGCTGGCGACAGTCAATGTTCTTGAACCTCTTAAAATTACTGGAAGAACTTGGAGAAAATCTCCACCCAATAGAATGACTTTGCCCCCAAACTGTTCTTTACATTTTGTGAGATCTTGTAAAAGTCTATAAACAGCTAAGAAAGCATGGACATGTGTCATGGGTGCTTCATCCCACACAATTAATTTTGTTTTCAGTAACATGTCGGCTTCTTTTGTATTAGGCTTCAAATTGCAAGTAGATGTTGCATTTAAATCAATTGGAATTTTAAGAACAGAATGGGCTGTCCTCCCCCCTATTAATAGAGTTGCGGCAATAAATGTAGATGCAACAGGAATAACATCATCACCTCTACCACGTATTGTATGAAACAAAGTTGAATAAACAAAAGTTTTTCCTGTCCCGGCAAGACCATCTAAAAAATAACACTTGGATGTATCTGCAGTGTTGTTGTACATTGCACTTAATAAGATTACCACAACATTCCGCTGTTCACTCTTTAATTGCATAGTATAACTGTTAGCTTTAGCTTGCTCCTCCACAGCATCAAAGTTCGCTCTCTTCAAAACACTTGCAGGCAAATCTACAGTTGGTAGATGCAGTTTTTGGAGACTTAAATTGTAGGATGTAAGCAATTCCTCAATATCTGCAAGTGCATAGTGAGGTCCAGTCTGTTCAGAATAACGATGCACAAAGTCCTCACAAAGTGAAACTTGATGCTGCACCTATAAATCTGGAACATCCTCCACTTCTCCAAAGCCACAAATCATTGCGAACAGCATGCGCAACTGTCTCGGAGATTGAAATTGCACAGCTTCATTCAAAGCATCATGCCACTGCTGGTCACCTCGAAGAAGTCCATACTCCTGACATGCTTGTTGAAATGTAATGCATCTTAATCCATTTACTGTCAAAATATCATCAAAACTAACGGCTCCAGACTTGCGCAGTAGTAGCATCCGCAAATAGTACCTCTCAGTATCCAGTATATTAACTACTGGCAGTCTCCCAATAACATTTTGTCCACCACGTTGTCGCTTCTTCCAGTTTGTGGTACTCTTATCAAACACATAATATTGTGGAATATCTGAGTAAGAAATGTTGTGAGGAAGGATTATTTTTGTTTAGTTCAAACCATGACGTTAGTGTTGTTTTTCTTAAAGCAGCTGGTTCAATTGCTTGCGCTTCTTGCCCGTCTTGGTACACAATCAGCTGTTGCTGTGGTAAATGCACAGCTAATCGCACTACAGTATGGGATTTAGGCGACAAATTAAATTCATTTAAACCCCACATGGCTTCAGGTGCACTAACATACCTACCTTCAACAAAACTTAAAATTTCATCATGATCCAGAGCACCTTCTTTTTGTATTTTGACCGAGGCTGCATCATGTCCTTTGTATACATATTTATATAAGTATTTGACACTTTTAACTGAGGCACAAACTTCGGCATTAATATGCGCATTAAATTTTTTAAGCAACCAAGGATTATATGGGACAACCCATCTGTTATCGATGGAATATTTTCCTACTTGGACAGGTTCAGTGACTCTTCTGCGATAAATAGGGTATCCATTAACATTTTCCTCTGTATCATCCTTGAATTGTTTCGGAAAACTTTTGCAGCACTGCCCATCTCTCATGCATGGAGAATTTATATTTATAGTTCCACATGGGTCATGTACCATGCATTTTGTCACAAGTTGGAAGAGTCTGAGATCAGTGCAAGGATCTGGAAGTTCTGCACTCTCAAACTTGTCAATGTCATCTTTAGTGCGAATTTTGCTTTCTGAATCTAATGTTAGAAGAATGTGGGCATGAGGCAAGCCTGCTTTTGGAACTGAATAACATAAATATAGGCCAAAACAGTTCCAAATATTCCATGCTTGCAAATATCTTCTAAAAGTTCTTTTAATTTCATATTAAATAAACGTACAATAATATCAGGTCGGTCTTCAGGACGTTGTACTCCCTCCATGCTATTTAAAATTTCAAACGAAGATGGGTTGCAAGTAAACGTCAGAAAGAGATCTGGCTTACCAAACTTGCGTACCATAGCCATTGCATCTTGGTAATTCTGTTGCATATGACGTGGGCTCCTTTGGAAAGAAGATGGCAGTATTATAAGTTTTCCATTGAGTATATTTTCATTATGTGCTCGACACTCTAAAGCATCTCAAAGCCCACGATAAAATTCAATACTCAAATCTTTTTGATTTTGTCGCAAAAAATGTAAACGTGAGCTTTCGGTTTTACCATATGCATCAACAATATATTGCCGAAAAAGCTTACCACTACTGTGCAAAATACTGAAACCATTTCGCTGGGAAAGTCTGTATGCATAATATTGTAGTTGAGTGACACGGGTGCGCTTTGCTGTTCTCCTTTCTTCTACATGTTCCATTCCAGTGTTCCAACTACACTCGCCCCTTGGAAATAGCAAAGGATAGGTCACTGGATCACACCATTGATTTAAAGGTGAAATGCTTTGACATGTATCCCCAACTGGGTACACACAAATATCTCGGTTGTCTGGAGGCTCTCCATTATCACCTACAAATATAGCTGCTACTTCAGTGCATAAAGTAGAAGCATTATAGTGCTGCATATCCAAATTTTTATCTTCCAAAAATACCATTTTCGCTGATGCAGTTGGGTGCTCTTGTACCAATCGGTGCATTTGAAGATAAGACTGAGCAAAGGGATTGATTTCCCTTAACATAAAATCAAGTTTTTCAAATGTATGTTGCAAGCAATTTTGATTGTTACTCAAGCTTTTCTCTGTTGCCCCACTGGAGTCAAATATATAAAGCTGTCCGTAACTTTCTTTATGTTGGTCACTTGCATACAGGGAGAAACTCTGTCGTACACTTGACCATGTAAACGGTAACAGTATGGTCCAGTTCCACGTGGTGGTTTAATTTGTGCTCCCATCGAAGCGAATGCTAAGGCAGAATTGTATTCCCGAATTCGCTGTCGATAATTTTTAGCATCAGATGAATTTTCAGTTAGCAATGCTTTCAATGGTCCCGGTGCATCAGGAAATGCCGGTAGCTGAACCTTTCCATGATGGCAACATTTTGTATACTTATGGGCAGTATTTTTCTCTTCCTTCCAATAAACAGCCCCACAAAAACCGCACTGTTCGGACATAGTTCCACAATTGTGCTCCTCAACATCGTTTCGAATGTATTCGCGTTTTGGGCGACGGCGATTATCGGCTTCGTTTCGAATACTTCGCCTTACAGTGGATTCTTGAACTGTTTCCTGGCTCCGTTCATTTCGCCTTTGTTCATTTCGGATAATTTATCCGACAGCAAGACTTAAATTCATTATTTTTAGAAATTCCCAACTAATGAAAATAGTTTTCAATAAACGTGATCAAACGTAGCGACTTCGGACTTTCCGCTGATGTAAACAAATCAAACTTGCGAGTTGTTGCCTAACAGCGATTAAGAAATTCGACCCTTTTTTTTGTCACCGTAAAGAGAATTATATATATATATATATATATATATATATATATATATATATATATATATATAATCTCTCTTCTCTATATATATATATATATATATATATTATCAATCTCATATCTAAAAGAATTTCGTAATAACACATGACAATTACATACAGAGTTAACGATTAAATCATCTTAAAATCGTGATAATAACACATTCAAATGAAGTTTTACAAAGATACACAAATGATTGAAATAAAAAATAAACAAGCCTTGTTATTTTATTTGAAAAGCGTGTTATTCGTAAGAATTAACTATAAACGAAAGTGAATCTGTGAGCTACTTTCATTATTTTCATTTCAAAACTTGTTTCTTAAACTCTCATTTTGTTATGCTTTCGTATTGGAAAAGCTTTTATTTTTTGCATTTCAAAAGGAAGTTAAAGGAAAAATAATCTTTTAGCATATTTTTAATATTTTGTTTGCTGAAAACGAATTCTGAAAACTTAAGTATAACGCAATTATAAAAATTTTGGACTTAACCAATAAAGTACGAAACTATTCCTACAAATCATACGACTGCTGTATTCAGTATCTGATTGAACATATGCAAGGGGCCTGTAGGGGCCCAAGAAAGGCAAATATCGGGCCCTTTTCCCTTCCCCAACTTCTAATATCAGATATTTTTAGAAATTAATTTTAGCTCAGTCGCTATATAAACAGCTTTTAAGTAACAAATAGAGAATCTGAAGTTATAAAACATATAATAGACTAGCTGTTACTCGCGACTTCGTGCGACTGCTCCTTTGAGTGTCTGGCCCTGAGCCTGGCATATGCTAATTTTAAAGGGAATTGTTACCTTTTGAACTGGGATGGTAAATTCTTCGGTATTATCGGAATGCATGGAATTAAAAAACTCTCTCCTCTCGCTATGCCAGTCATAACAGTAGCTGGCACGACGTTTTGATCTGGGTATGTAATTTGTAACCGTGCGCCATTGCGCAGTCTCGGTACATCCAAGTTACGTATCAATAGTTCTGGCACACCGACGTTTAATCTCAGCTTGTCGGAAGGTACCCCTGGCAATTCTAAGGAGTTTAAGAACTCTACAGGATATGATGTTACTTGTTATTGCTCATTACCGTATCTACAGATAGATATTCTGTAATACATCCCTCCATTTGTGAAGTAATTTTTTTTTTCATTTATCTGATCTGAACTTTCATTAGTCAGTGCCAAAATTACCCATTCAACAACCAATCTCTATTCCTCATATTAGCTTGTAGGGCAGGATACACCTTGCTTATCAGTTTCTCTGTACTGTGAATAATTTTGAAAAATTCCCAATTTAATACATTGTTTGAATCTCTAGCAATCGCCAAATCTATTTGGCAACTGTATCAAGCGCCAAGTTTGAATCAGTTCTTTCTTTAGTAAAAAAAACGCTGAATTCCTTGTTCTTTGGGTTTGTATAATCCTTTCTTTTAGAAAAAAGCTCTTAAAGCATTAAAATTCGAAATGGAACTATTGTAAATAGCTAAATCGTTTGGTTTAGAATTTAACCGCCATTGATTATCCAAATCGTTTGGTTATAAATTTAACCGCCAAACAAATCTTGGATGTCGATAAAAAGAGTGATAAATAATAATTTTGGCAACCTTTCCACTAAATCAGGCTCTTATTTTAAGTAAACATTGAAAGCTACAACAATAGAAATATTAAATTTAATATTTTCAAAGTTATCGATCAATAGATTTCTGTCCCGGCGTCTATTTTGCAGTTATTATCCCGCAAATTAATTATTTATTTCTTTTCTAAGCAAGATCACGTGATGATTTTATTTCTTTTCTCATCAAGATCACGTGATGATTTTATTTCTTTTCTCATCAAGATCACGTGATGCTTGATTCGGCATGTTTACGCATTCCTTAGGGATCACGTGACATTGAAAAATAAAGTAGTAATCTTTATCGAGAATCGACGAGTCAGTGGTCTTTGTTAATTATTTAATTGTTGTCTGTAGCCAAAAATATTGAATTTATGATAAAATCATATATCCTGTGTCCGTTCTCAGGTTTCAAGTTACAACTCTGCCAATTTTCATCCAAATCGGTTTGATAGTTTGGCCGTGAAAGTGTAACAAATAGACAGACAGACACAAACACTTTCGCATTTATTATATTATTAAGGATAAGCATAAATAACTAATATTATTAACAAAAAAACCTGAGATAATTATACATTTAAGAAAATTGATTTTTGTTATCAGCGCAACAGTTTAAATAGTAAAGAAAATCACTTACTTTACTACCATTAATCTATAAAATTTTTGTTTTGATATGCAAGATAGAGTAAAATGACATCTCATATTAAAAAAGGATTCTATTAATTTATGATTGTACAAAATGAGACAAGTCTCATTGTCGACCCACCACTTTTGTCTCATTGAGTAAAAGTTGCCATGGCAGAATTTAAACAGCGGCCATCTTGCCAGTTATAGGCTAGGAGATGTGATAGTACACTGATTTGTTCCTTAAATACCAAGGAATATCATGTAACCACTAATTATTTTTCAAATATCGAATGAAATAAGTTAAAAAGTAATAAAAACAAATTGCAGTTACTGTTCAGAGATTCACGATAGGTCTCGTCTCCGAAACCAGTTGTGCTACATCGTCTCCGAAACCGGTTGTGCTACATTCCTGTTTGCCTACACGAGACATCGTCAGTCCTGTGCCGGACCAGCTATCTGGGGAAAGGTACGACGGACAAGAAGATGTCCGAGGGTGATGGAGTCACAAAGCTGAACGAACCAAATGGGAACAGCGATCCTGATGAGCAGATGGCAATGTCTCCACTACTTGCAGCTAATCCGACGGTGATCCAAGTGAGCAAGGAAATACCGGACTTGACACCCTTCTTCCGACATGCAGTTGCTACTTATGAAAAGCCGGTGTCAGATCTGCCATACAGCCGATGTCAACAGATCAGAGATGCCATCCGGCACTTGGGAAAGCTGAGAAACCTTGTGTTCGTGGCCACGGAATACGAAGAAGTAACACTGACCCTGGAAGATGGAAACACTCTGTCATCGGAAGAGGTGATCCTGCAAACACTGAAAGAAGTCATCAACAAATGGGTGAGTGACATTACATGTTTTGGTATATGCTCTTTAGATAATTGTAATGCTAAGGAAATTGAAAATAAGCTAATATTTGAGGAAGCTGAACGTAAAAGAAATATTCCTAGAAGAAGTTACACAAATAAAGTCTGTAATAATAGTAGCATTACAAGTCATGATAATGTTAATGTCATGAGTAATAATAATAACACACGCAAACAAGCGGTCCCGAATGAGCCAGAGTGTAGTAACAATTGGAGAATTAGATTAGATAAAGATGGGTTTATCTACCCCAGCAGAAGAAACTCCGTTCCAAAAAGGAATTTAAATGCAGGCGAGAACAGTGATATTTTGTTAAAAAATAAATATGCAGATATCGAGTGACTACCAGTCGAGAAAGAAGCCCCCCCCCCCACCGCCAAAAATTCAACCATTAATGATTCGGAAAAAAAAGTACAAGGAAAGGTTAAAGAAACTAAATAACAAATTTGGCAAAGTGAATGCCGTATTGGCAAATGAATATATTAAAGTCTATCCCGAGACGGCAGAAGAGCATAGAGATATGCAAAAGTTCTGCAGAGAGGAAAAGATAGAATTTTACGTCATTAGGTCATTGAGCGAAAGACCATTTAAGATAGTAATCAAAGGTTTACATCGTGACACGCATATTGAAGAAATTAAATCCGAGCTCGCTATAGCTTTCCCAGAAATTCAAAAATTAAAAGTGGATCAACTAAAGAACGTAAGAATGAAGTCGCCTATGGATATTTTTATGATTGAGCTTAAGAAAAAAGGCCATGAAAATAAAATTTTCAAGCTCACCCACTTCATGTTTCTGAAAATAAAAATTCAAAATTACAGAAAGCGTCCTGGAGCAACACTATGTAGGAATTGCAACATGTTCAATCATTCGAGTGCAATTTGTGGTTTTCAGACAAATTGTCTCAAATGTGGTGAGGACCACAGGACGAATCAATGTCCGATGACGACCCTCCAGGAAAACCCCAAGTGTATAAATTGCGGAGCAACTGGTCATATTGCCTCATGGAGAGACTGCCCATTATTTCCAAAAATCAAACCAACGAAAGGCCAAGGTGTAAATTACCCCAAAGCGCAAAGAGAATTCCTAGCTTCTCAATACAGGAGACAGGAAAAAATATCCTACTCAATGCAAACACAAAAGTTAATAACCCGGCAGGTCGAACTCAACTAGCGTCAGGAAAGCGAATTTACCCCACTGACTGGTAGTCGCGAGATTGGGTATGAAAAAGAATTTTTAGGCTTCTTAGAAGGAGTTAAAGTTATGTACGATACTCTGAAAAGTATACCTAATTTAATTAAGACAATATCAGAACTCCCGATGTTAGAAAAAACTGAAAATATCATCAATCATTTAATAAAAGCATTAGGCACAGTATCAAATTCAGTCAGCAGTGTTCAATAGTGAAAACCCTAGAAATAAAATCAAAACCCTTCATAGCCTGAATATAGTCTCTTGGAATGCTAACGACGTAAGAAATCGCGATGCAGATATCCGCAATTTTCTAGAAGAGCACTCCCCCGATATTTTTCTAATTCAGGAGACTAATCTGAGACCGGAAATTAATTTCTCTATATCCAACTATGACGTCTACAGAACAGACAGGCCACAGCGAAATAACGCTCCTACCCAGGGCGGAGGAACCGGCATTTTAATTAAAAAATCCTTACCCCACCACCATATTCCGACCCTGCGATTGCACTTTGTTGAAGCTACCTTTATCTCACTAAATCGTACAAGCACTTCACTGTAGCCTCGATATATATTCCCCCGGATACAGACCCAACTCTTTATACATTGGACCTGGAAACGTTAATTCAACTTGGTCCAAACCCTATCATTTGTGGCGATTTCAACGCCCAACACCAAAATTGGGGGTCTCCAATAAACACAACGAGAGGAAAAGAATTAGTTAGATTCACTCAAGTTCTGGGAATGGAAATTCATGCCCCACCATCCCCAACAAGATTCGGTTTCAACTCAGCAACCATTTTCGATCTTGCAGTAATAAAAGATTTCATTCTCCCCTTCTCGATTATCTCCCTTCCAGAACTTTATTCCGACCACAACCGAGTCAAATTAACATTTCAACTAAAATTTACGACATTGCATAATAGTGTGACTACGCATACGGACTGGACCAAATTCCAAAATTACCTGAAAAATAAAATTGATTATAGGCCCCTTAAAATAAACAGCAATACGGATATTGAAGCTGCAATGGAAAAATTTATTAAAAATCTACAAAATGCGCACAGATTCGCGACTAAAACGGTAAAAAAAATCAACTGTTATATATATCCACGCGAATATTAAAGATTTGATTAAAACGCGCAACAAAACGAAAAAAGCCTGGCAAACACTAAGGAACCCGCTAATTAAAACGGAATTGAACAGAATTGAGAAATTAATCAAAAAGTTAGATAAGAACAGTAGACAGAAAGATCAGACCGAAGAACTTGAAGCGTTGAACACAGAAGACGGTACACTTTGGAGAAAAGCAAAAATAATGCGTAAAAAAGCGCAGAAAATCCCAGCTCTTCTGGGAGAAAATGGATTTGCATATTCAGACTCTATCAAGGCCGAAACTATTGCCCTAAATCTAGAGAAACAATTCTCATTAAATGACCTATCTCACAGAGAGACGGAAAATGAGGTCAAAAAACCTACTGAAAACTTCTCCTCCCTCCCACTCACCAATAACCAAATTAATAATCTCAAATGCATTCAGCCCTCTGAGGTACTCAAAGTCATTAAAAATTTAAATATTAAAAAAGCATGCGGGCTTGACTGTATCACCAACAAAATGCTTAAAAATTTTCCATGCACAATGATTTTCGAGTTTACAGAAATTATAAACAATATCTTTAAATTTAACTATTTTTCAAAAGCGTGGAAGACTGCTGTAGTTGTGCCAATTCTGAAACCCGGAAAAGACCCCACTCATCCAGAAAATTATCGGCCAATCTCGCTACTCAGCACACTCAGTAAACTAACTGAAAACTTCATTTTAGATAAATTAAACGAGCATCTTGCCGAAAACAAAATCCTTTGCCCGGAACAATTTGGTTTTAGGAAATCCTTAACTACAACGCATCAACTTCTTAGAGTAGTCGAGTATATTACGAGTGGCTTTGAAAAAAATGAATGCACTGGTGCGGTCTTCCTTGACGTACAGAAAGCCTTTGATAGAGTCTGGATCCAAGGACTAATCCATAAACTTATCAGATACAAAACCCCACCCCATTTACTGCAGCTTCTAAAATCTTACATCGAAGAGAGAAAATTCGCAGTTAAAATTGGCAACAGCATTTCCGAAGCCAAAATTATGAGAGCAGGCATTCCACAAGTAGGTAAAATCTCGCCGGTCTTCTACTCTCTTTATGTTAACGACATTCCAAAAACACATAAAACATTATTAGGTATGTACGCAGACGATACTGCCATTCTTGCTACAAATAAAAACCATAAATATATGGCAGCCGCTTTAAACCAACATCTAGCGAAACTGGACGACTGGTTCCTCAAATGGAAAATTCCCCTTAACGTCAATAAAACAGAAGCAGTGTATTTCGCCAAGGATAGAAGAACACACAAACCAATAGTTAAAATAAAAAACCAAACGAACAACTGGTCTCAGCAAGCCAAATATCTTGGCGTAATACTAGACGAAAAATTAACATGGAAAAATCATATTACAACAATAAAAACTAAATTTCGTGCAGCGTCAAGAAAACTTTTCCCTCTATTAGCACGAGATTCGGAAATGAATAGGAAATACAAATTGCTTGTCTACACTGCGATCTTACGTCCAATAATTACGTTCGGATGCCCCATTTGGGGGGCAGCAGCCAAATCAAATATCAGAATGCTTGAAATTCTCGAAAATAATATAATCCGTCTAATATGCAATGCTGGATGGTATATGCGAAATGAAGATATAAGAAATGCAATTAAGCTAATCTCTTTAAAGGAATTTATCAAAAAAGTCTCAACATAATTCTATCATAATCTTGATAATGAAGCCATTCAGCAACTAGAAAATTATTCCCCCGATCCGAAAAGTAAAAGACCACGGAAGATTCTATTATAATTGTAACTATAATTGATAAAAATTAGGAATAGCTATCCTTGCTACCTGCTTATGACCCTTGCTTCCCGCCTCATTCTTCCCAAAAAATTTCAAAATCCTAAAGAGCAGTTCCAAACGGCATGTCACTTCCCTATCAGAGCAGTTAACGAAAAATTATCACATCCAAAGATATGAGTTCTCTCAACAGCAGCAGCTACTCTTTACAGACACCAGTTCTTGCAGTGCTCCAACAACAATCCCAAAAGATCCAGATGGACTTCCACCCATACAAACCTCTGCCTCCAACAACAGCAGCAGATCATTTAATTCCCAGAACTGAAATTATCCAGCATCACCAATTTACCATTACCGGGGATTAGGCCCCCTTGGGGGGCCATGGGCCCCAAAAATTACTTGCTTCATTCATTACTTGTTTCAAAAACAAATAATAAAATTCGCTTTTTTTACCTGAAAACAGTGTTTTGTAAATATGATGGGAGAAAATGGCGAAACACTAACTAAAATTGAACGACAACTGTAGATAGATAAAAATAATCAACAAGAAAAAAAATAGAAAAAATTTAAAAAAGAATCTTAACTTAAACTTTAAACTAGAACAACAGAAAAACAACCAAAAATATTTTTATTTAAAAACAATAAAATTTAAAGAGTAAAATTTAGGAAAAATTTATAAAATGAATACAATGTTTAAGTAACGCGCAGTTGCAGCAGCAAAACAAATAACAGAGAACAATGGAAATCAAGATCATACAAAGATAGTCGAAAAAAATAAAAATAAACTCGGAGTTAATCAAATAAAACCAAAAACAAACGAGGAATCCATTTTAGTCCACTTTTTAAGGGCTAAGAACTATTCGAAATGGATTCAATATAATAATTGGAAAATTTTTCTGTACGAAGCTAGCATTACGCCAAACATAGCTTCTCATAGCCCGAAATTTCCCAAACAAAGGACAATGGAGATTTGTACATCAAAAAGCAATCAAAAGAAAGAGGAGAAAATACACTCACCAAAACGCTAATAAGATGATTAAAAATATTAACTATCTGGCTCTATTAAAATAAGAAATCATAAAAAAAACTATGCCCATATTTGAGAAATGAGAAAAAAAAACCTTTATGTGATCACAAACAAACGCTAATTTTCTCCAAGAAGGAGGAGTTATTAAAGCAAACACTAGTCCCATGGCGCCATCTATATTCGAAGAAACAAAAACAGAAGAGGCAGAAACAGGAATTTCTTTTAAGGGAATTTGCCATAGGAGTGCTAATGTTGTACTGCTAGATTCAAAAATGCTACAAACTTTGTCTCATTGTATACAGGATCTCATTGTTGACCACTCTCCCCTACGGGAATAGCACGAAAGAAAATGGAAATTCATTACTATATTTACAAAAATGAAAACAGACTTTCAAAATACTACAAGTGTCCATGAATTTAAGAAGATGAAAATTTAAACTTTCTTAAATGAAATTACAGCACATTTCAAAAATTAAAATATTCAGTTATAAAAATTCCATTTCTTCAACTCGAAGGCATCGAACGTCCGATACAACAATATGGTGCCCACCTTGAATTTATGCTCGACGAAAAGGCCTAAATTAAAGTTGTTAGTTTCAGCAAGGGAACTTGAGGGCGTTGCGATAGTTCATGAAACCTCTGTGCATCCCTTCTCTGTTGGTTGGGTGAGGCTCTTGAAACTTATAGACAAATTTGAAAAAATTAATCTCATTATATATTTTACTGGCCTTTTTTACCTATTCAAAAAGATGGCAAATTTAAGAAAGAAAAACAATTTAGATAACTTTATTAGAAACAAAAGATTCACTATAGTTTTCTGAAAAGCGAGGATTTCACCTGCTAGAATTTTATTTATTTACATAGCAAACCTCTCTCAGGGTTTTGCTTAACTGAGGAAGAATTAACTGCAAGATGCGTGGCAACTCATTACACGCTGTCACGGTTCACGAGGGGGGGGGAGCCTCACTCTGGATTTGTTTAACGATCGCAGCGCCCTCCCACGCACGATATGAAATTGATAGCACCTATTTCATATGGTGCGTGGAAGGGCGCTGCGATCGTTGATCAAATACAGAGTGAGACCTCTAGCATTCCTTCGCTGAGGCTTCCCCTCGTACACGGTCACAACGTCGGATGGCATCTTGCGGGTTTTCAGTTAAATCTTCCTCTGTTAGGTACTTATTGCAAACCCGAGGGAGGTTTGCTATGTATACAGTTTTTTAAACATATTGTTTTAATAAAATTATCCGCTTTACAGAAAACTATATTAATTTTTTTGTTTTTAATAAACTGGTGAGTTTATCTAAATTGCTTTTCTTTCTTAAATTTGTTATTTCTCTTTGAATAGGTAAAAAAGGCCAGAAAAGTATAAAATGAGGTTAATTTTTTTCAAATTATGTTCTTCAAATTTGTCTATAAGTTTCAAGAGTCGGACACAGACAACAGAGAAGCACTTTGAAGTTTGATAAACTATCGCAACGCCTTCAAGTTCCCTGGCTGAAACTAATCAATTTAATTCACGCCTTTCGTCGAGCGGAAATTCAATGTGGGCATTATATTGTTGTATCCGACGTACGATACCTTCGAGCAGTGGCGGACTGACGAAGTTGCCAGCTTGCCCCATGGCAAGTGGGCCCCCTTAAACAGAAGAAAATTTGGGCCCCCAGGAAGCGTGGGAGAGAAAAAAGAACTCTTTCTCTATAGTAAGCTTTTCTAAATCAAACAAATAAAATAGCCCTTCGTTGGAGGCCGTACAGCGGGTGGTCGAATACCGATGCAAACGCAGTTACAACTGCCCGTAGGAACTGTACTGAGTTCTCTGTCCACTTCCTTTGACCTTCGGATCATTTACAGATGTTTTCCCAGAATGTTGCAGCCATCGCACAAACTCTCGGGCTATTGGAACCAGGGCCATACTTCTCAGGCCCTGTATTGGAACAGGGTACCGCTTCTGTCCAAAGTCGAGCCGCAATACTCATTAAGAGTTTTTGTTAGTTTCCGAAGCCCCTAGAAAGACGGAAGGAATTGCATTCCTTTGTGCAGAAAGAGTGAGGTTCTTGTGAGAGATGGCTATAAGAGGTGCATTTTTCTTTATTTTTTGTAGTTTCATTTTACTGTCATAATTCTGACAAACAAGGGAACTAGCCTGTAAGAAAAGGTTTTCTTGGCTAAAACTGTGACTATGACACTAAATTATATCTATGAAAAGACGACACACACGCTTTTCTTTATGCGTTTGGAGGGGGGGGGGGCGTTCGCGTTTAGAAGCGTAAAGGTCCTCAGTCTTATTGGTCTGTTTTTCATGGAAAATAATTGGTGAGGAAAGTGTTATTTCTGTTTTTATTCGGAAGAGAGTAAAGACATACGTAGCGTATCTTGCAAAAGAAAAAAAATTGAGAGGTAGGCTGAAATTATCAGTTCTCTATTTTTACATTGCTTTTGTAAACACTAGCCGCATTCGGCTACCAACCGACTCGTCCATCTTATTGTCTTAATTTGATTATATTAACAAACTTTAAATTCGCCAACTTATTTAATTTTTATTAAGTTAAAAGTATTAATTGCTATAAAAGACTGAGAAAGAAATCAGTTGTGCAAAGAAGAAGAAGAAAAGAGTAGATGAAATGTTTTAGCATTTGAGATAAATTTTGATGCAGTACGTTTTTGTGTCTAATGAAACTAATGACATAAGTCTTTACATTCAACTGTTAAAAAAGTCTGAAAAACAAGAGATTCAATTAAGATTTTTTTTTTAATTTTGCATAATTATAATCTACAATTATTGCGCATTATTAAGCTTATTATAAAGTGAAAATTTAACCTCATCATATCAAATAAATGAATTGCATAATCTCCAGGAAGATTATCTTTCCTTAAGTGGAAAGATGAGCTTAATCCCAGATAGTAATTTTAGTTTGCAGCAAGGTTGACACGACAAGACTGCAAGCTTGAGACAAGCTTGCAGAAGCGACAAGTCACCACGCGACAAACTTGCAGCAAGCTTGCCACGACAAACTCATTGCAAACATAGCAAAAACAGAGTACGGAAAAAAATTAGGATTAGAACTCGCGACCTACGCTACCAAAGCGGACGCTCTAACCACTCGGCCAGATAAACTCTGAAAGGCGAAGATAGATTTCGCTAATAGATCGCGCATACGATTTATTTTAAACTCTTTTTTTTTATTTCATTAATTTTTTAAATTTTGTGTTGAGAACATGATTTGAAATCAAAGAGATAGCGATTTTCGCTAATAACTACGCTTTTCTAGCAGAATAAATTATGAAATTAGGTTTCAAAATTACTTTTAAAATGAGACAAAACGTAACTTATTATTTTTCAACAAACATTGACTGTTTTTTAGGTTTAATTTTGTTTATAAACGTTAAAATTTCAACATTAAGAAAAAGGCAATAGAGTTTTCTCTAAAGTGCGAGTTCTATATTTAGTAAAAAGATGGAAAATGTTTCAAAATTTTTTTTATAAAAAAAGTTAGTTTTTTCACAAATTATCATAGATTTATTGAATTAATAAAAAGAAGGACGGTCTAGGAGATGCTATTAAAAATCGGATGTTTTTTTAAAACAGAGACAAAGATAATTATCTCTTTGTGCTATCATCTTTGAATCAAGCTTGTTTTGCAAACTTACAGCAAGCTTGCATTGCAAGGAGGAGTGGCGCTAGTTGTCGCGGCGTTGGGCGATTCTGCATTGCTAGTTTGCCACAAGTTCGCTTCAAGCTTGACGCTTCAAATTTGCCATGACAAGGTAATATCAAGTCAAAATCAAACTTGCTGCAAATGTACGTGCTATCTGGGATGCCATTGTGCTAAAAAGTAAATTTATTAAAATAACATGGAAAATCTATCAAAAACTAAATTTATTTGAAATAACGAAGAACGAAAGGAAAAAAACAGGACTTAAAGAGAGAGAAAAAAAAAACTGGCGAAACAATGAAAATGGACTGCATTTTAATACAACAAAAGAAGTTTCTTTACATTATAAGGATGTATTTTGTACAAATCTATAGTTTTACTCGATCTTTATGAAATTTGGCTCACATGCTCTTCAAAAAAAGATGAAAATAATTGTCAACTTTTTAAAGTTTAAAAGTAAATTAAAATTTCAGTTACTTGAAAATTAAGCAAGATTTTGGCGTTTTTTCGCAATATTTTCAAAAAATACTATCAACAAAATGATTTTTGAATTACTTATAATTCAAAAAATCTTTTTAATGATACCAGTTTAATTACAAATTACTGAAACATTACCAGTACAAATGACTAAACTCTAAATCATCCAAAGAAGTTTGTTTTAAAGGTTCCTGGCTTTTTCCAACAGATGCCCTACTAATGGGCAGCATTTCTCCTTCATACTTTGTCGCTAAAACCGTATACGAAATATTTAACTTCCGGAATTTAATAACTTTAAGCAAAATTTCATTAATTTAAACGTAGAAAATTAAGGGGTGTTAAAAGGGTTTTATTTTAAAGACGCGGAAAAATTAAATATATAATAAAAAAATCAAATTAAATATATAATACTTAAATATTATAGATTTAAATTCATGAAATTAAATATAAACAAAATTAAAAATTAAACAAAAAATAATATATAAATATATCTGAATTAATATTATGATTGTAGATATGTATGGGCCCTCACTGACTCCTGGCAACCACTATTTTCAGACCCAGTCCGCCACTGCCTTCGAGTCGAAGAAATGAAATTTTTATACCTGATTATTTTAATTTTTGAAATGTACTGTAATTCATTTAAGAAAATTTTATTTTTCATCTTCTTTCAGTTTCTGGAGTGTTCTTCCACTAAGCCAAAAAATGTTTTTTTTTTTTTTTTTTTTTTTTTTTTTGCGTTCTTCACTCGCACTCTTTGTTGACAGAAAATAGGAATTACACATTTTTGCTAACCATTTATCACCAAATTCCGAAGAAACCGATATCAAATCAGTATGGATGAGGCAGGAAAACCCTGAAGTGATATTCAATTCCTAACCATCTTCCCTCATCTCCCACCCCACCGAGACATAAATTTGTGTCTCTGTATTGTAGGTTCTCTAAACGAGCTTTTAATTTCACGATGAGGGCTTTTGGTCAGCAAATCTCTGGAATATAATATTTTTTGTTACTTCATCGCAGCTTGAGGCTTCTGGGTTGTAAAAAAGATTGAATTCTTAAGATTTTCCCACACTTTGTTAAAAACCATTTCAATTTTTAAGAATCTTAGGAATAAAGCTTTAAAAAAACTTATTTTCTTTTAAATGTTATTAATTGATTACCTAATTTTGCTCCCAGGGCACATACCCTACTTGTCCCACCCTAGTTACACCACTGTTCACTTATCAAAAATCTTTTTTTTAAGAAAAGTCGTATATGTTTTGTTTATTAATTCTATCATCACGTTTAATTATTTTAAAATTCTTACTTCAATAAAGCGATCGATACAACAGAATATTTGGGAGGGTATTTATTAAATCTCAAGAGAAAGCAAGTAAGAATGTTCGCCTTTCGACTTTCTCATATACTTTCATTGTATGCTCGTTTCGTCTTTAGCTTCGCCGTATGGTAAAGACAAACGAATATCATTTTGGAGCTCTTTATATCGTCCGACTGCTCCAACATTTCATGCAGATTTAGTTTTAATGTCATCAATACTCAGCAATATATCTTTATATAACTGGTTGCATTTTTTTATTTATCGTGTTCACAAACGCACAGACTGACAAACAGACATATAGTCTTTACTTTGAGAGTTTGGTCCAAAATTTCTGACGGATCTACAATTTTGGTGTATCGATGAGTTAATGAAATTTTTGCCTCTAGCTTGCTGTATTTTTTTATTTGTTGCATTCACATATATGCGGATAGATAGTTTGACAAAGTAGATTATTGCAATATTGAGGTATCGTGTTCACATGCACACGGTCGGAAAGACAGACAGAATTTCCAATTATAGATTTCGTCCAAAATTTGATACATATCTACCATTTTGGTTTAAAGACCATATACCAAATTACATGCTTCTAGTACTTTCCGTTGTTTAGATATTGTGATCAACTTTTAGATTGATTTTATTTTCAACTATTATTGATTTTCTTTAGGCGTAATTAAAGAGGGGGCGGAGGGTGAGCTCATCCCGGACGGCACTTCAAAATGGCGGCAAAATCAGACCAGGGCCTGATTATTAAATAGGCAAAGTAGGCAACTGCCTATGGACCGCGCAACTTTGGGTGCCCCTAACTGTTTTTGCTGTATTTTAAAAATAATCTAATTTTGTGATTTCATTTAATTTAAAAGGGCCACGAACACGAACTTGTTGGAATTAAAATCAAGTATCCATTTAATTTCCGAACATTATTCTTAGTTATTTTGCTTCGTGCTTTCAAATTCGCAAACAAATCAGTGTGGCCCCATTCTTTTCACAGTCGGCTGGCTGACAGTCATCAGCTCTGTTGAACTTTGTATTAGAGTATTTAGACTGTGTTAAAAAATTACTTTTAAATTTAAATTTTGATTTTTTTGCACGCAAGATACTGAAACCAATTCTCTTGAAGGTGACCCGAAATTAACTGTTTTATTATTTCAGCATGCCATAATTTCTGTTACATGAAAGCTGGTAATTTAAAGTTTAAATTACAAGCCCTAAAAATATCTTATTTCTGAAAAAGGGGGAAAGGGGACCCCAAAATTTGAGTTGCCAAAGGGCCCTACAGGGTTTAATCGGCCTTAAATCAGATATGCAGGAAAACAATTTTATAACTTCGAAAAAGCAGCACACTAGTTCAACTATTGTGTACATAACATATAAGAAATTAACTCATGTAATTAATTCGCATTTTTTCGCCTTTTAAAAATAAATTGCCGATGTTTACAGGAAATACAGGTATTCGCACGATTTCGTAACCTATTGTAACATCTGCTCCTGGACTCTAAAATCTGGGCAGACTAACCAAAGAACTTATAAGACATTACATTCTTTGGACTAGCCTCCCCGCCCCCTGGCGGATGAAAGAACGAAAAAGAGACTTGGACTGGGGAGAGAGACGAACGCTGGGTGATGGAAGCGAAATGGGGCCTTTCTTTGTTTGAAGTTTTCTGTAAAATGTTTCGCTCCGTTTGTTTTAAGTGATATGTGTTAAATGTCGTGTAATGTGTGTCATGTCTTCATGTGAGAATAAAATCCTGAAAAGACACATGGTCATACTTCCCTACAACACATCACATCGGTACATAAATGGAGGTTCCACCGAGATAAGGAAACAAGGGAAATCACAAAGAAGGTATGTTCTCCTTTATTTTCATCACCTGGCCAATGTAATTACTTCTTAAATATTGGTATATTTCTGAAACACGCAATGTGTTTTGATATTCCAAGCAATTTGGAATAAGTTATTTACCTTTTTTTTCTACTTGAGAAAAAGAAATTATATAAATGCGTTTTGATATTCCAAGCAATTTGGAATAAGTTGTTTGCTTTTCCCCCTCTACTTGGGAAAAAAATTATAAATTTGTTGTGAGATTCCAAGCAATTTGGAATAAGTTATTTTCTTTTTCGCAATCTGATATATGTAGATACTTGTATCAGCAACTTAATTATACGGTATAATTTCTCATCAGTAGGAATTAGTGTAAAATATTCTTATCAAGAATATATGTAAGCTTAATCGTAAGTTGTATATTGAAATCTTTTTTCAATTGTATCTGCACCTGAATTATATGGTATAATTTCTCATCAGTAGGAATTTGTGTAAAATATTCTTTTCAAGAATATATGTGAGCTTAATCGTAAGCTGTATATTGAATTTTTTTATTTGTATCTGCACTTGAGTTATATGGTATAATTTCTCATCAGTAGGAATTTGTGTAAAAAATTATTATCAAGAATATATGTAAGCTTAATCATAAGCTATATATTGAAATTTTTTTTTTCTTCTTTTCATTGTCATTAAATGAATCCACGAAAACTCTAATTTGAAAGGTGTTATTATTTGCTATAGATTTTCATTCTCATTGCATTGATGTTATACTATTTTGAATATTTATTCTTGGTTTTGATCTTAAAATTATCATTGATTTTATAAAAAAAATTTTAATTAAGAAAATTATTTTATCGATATTTAATGGTCATTTCATACTATTTTAATATTATTTCATAATTGATTTTCTGAAAACGAAACTAAGTCTGAAATAAGAGAGTGACCTTGAATGGCGCTACGGAACTCCGTTCCCGGTTACCAATGCCCGAGTAGAATAAACATCCATTTCATTCCAGATAAATTATATGTGCATATAAATTAAGTGAGCAAACCAGAGTCTATTCTTTCATGATTTTGTTTTGACTTTTTAATAAAAAGTATATCTATATTTATTGTGATCTATTTTGAAGAGTTGAGAGTATCCTAAGTTTTATTTTAGTGATCTTATTTAAATCGGTATTTTTCTGAAAGTTATCCTTGATTATAAATCATGAGAACGGAGTAACGTTTATTCATCTTTAAGCTAACTAAGATTAAATTCTACTTTTTAAATATATAATCAAAATTGTTTCGAAAATGGCATTCTTGGGCAAAGCAAAGAAATCTGACCTGATATCTTTAGCCATAGAGTTAGGGGAGGAAGTGACTAATGATTTACGTGTAGTAGATTTAAGAGAATTAATAACTAAAAGTAAAAAGTATGAGGTGGAGTTTGTTGCTAATATGCTTGATGCCATTACGGAAGAGAGGGTTGAAAAAGAAAAACTAGAAAGACAAAACGAAGCGAGGGCGTTTGAATTAGAAAAATAAAACAAAGAATTAGAGAAACAGAGAATAGAATTGGAATGCCTTCGAGTAAAACAAGGGTCCACCGAATCGGTTGTAGAATCATTTAATCAGAACTTTCAAAAACTTATGCCCAGGTTTAACATTCAAACGGATGATATGGGTTTGTTCCTTGAGCTATTTGAGAGACAGGCTAAATTTGCGCAGATTCCGAATGGGAGGTGGGTGTCCTACCTCATTGGTATTTTGCCCACTGAGATAAATAATTTGATAGCTAGGGAACCAGAAGACAAAGCTCGGGACTATGCGCACATTAAGTCATTACTGCTTCAAAGGTTTAAACTTACCGCCGAAAAATTCAGACAGTTGATGGTAAAATCACAGAAAAGTCCCGATTCTACGTGGCATGATTTCTACCATGAGATCAAAACATACTTTGAGGGATGGCTATCAGGCTTAAAGGTCGAAACGTTCGACCAACTTAAAGATTTAATGATTGTAGACCAAATTAAAAAAAAAGGGCACCTGGAGATTTTAAGGAACATTTTCTTGATGAGTGGGCGTCAATAATATCTCCTATAGAGTTAGTGGGTAAAATGGAGGAATTTGAAGATGCTAAAAAAACTATAATGGGGAAACCAAAATTAGATCCTAAAGCTAAAACAACTGGAAATTCAATAAGAAACTTTAATGTCCCTATCAATAAATATAAAGGAAATAAAATTCCTCAGAATTCGAACTTTAAGAAAGAAAGTGAATCGCGTGGATTTTCGAAAAAATTCGAAACAAATGCTGACAGAAGGAAAAAACTGCAGTGTTTTGAGTGTGGGTCCTACGAACATTTAAGGCCCCAGTGCCCACAAATTCGAGCTCCTAAATCTGAGTTAAATCGCATTGGACGAGAAGCTGATAGAAGTTTGTTAGATCCCTATACGAAAATTGGCAAAATAAACGGTTACTCCATGCCTATTCTTAGAGATACGGGCGCAACCGTAGACGTCGTCTGTCAGAAATATGTCAATAGAGACAGGATGACAGGAGAACATATTTGGGTTAAGCATATATTTGATGATCATATGACATGTTTACCCGTTGCTCAGATAGATGTTGAATGTGACTTAGGCAGGGTGACAACAAAAGCTGTTGTTGTTGAGGATAAACTAGATCAAGGTCGGTATATCTTAGGAAATCAGACCGCAGATCTTTTAAAACAGATTACTGAAAGCAGCAAACTGAATTCCGAGATCGTTAACGCCGTAGTTACTCGGTCTAAAGGGCGGAAATTAGGGAATGATGAAAGTTTGTTAGAGGAACAGGTAAACACCGAAATTTACGATGAGGAAATTTTAGGAGATGGTGAAAACCAGGCAGAATGTATGGTGAATGATGAAGTTTTACCTAAAGCAGATCTCAGTGATCCTTTAAAAAAATTAATAGAGGTAGACTCTAGCAATTTCATAGAGGAACAACAAAAAAGTAAAAAATTGGCTCTACTATTTGAGTTAGTGAAAACGAAAGGTAACCAAACTAATTTTGATGTAAAAAATGGTGTTTTAGTAAGAAAAAAAATAAACAAATTGGGAGGTGAGGAATATGCTATTGTTGTACCTGAAACACTCAGGGAGCAAATTAAAACTATGTGTCACGAGGGCACTTCTGGCCATTTAGGAGTCCTTAAAACTAAGGATAGATTATTGAGACATTTCTTCTGGCCGAATTGTTATAAAGACATAGAAGAATTTGTCAAGACTTGTGATCCTTGTCAGCGTGTGGGGAAGACAACTGATAAGAAAAAGGCACCATTGGTAGCTGTGCCAGTAATATCTGAGGTTTTCAGTAAAATTAATATTGATGCTTGTGGGCCTTTGCCTACCTCAACACAGGGTAATAAATTCATTATTACGGTTATGTGCCTGGCATCTAAGTACCCTGATGCTGTCCCCGTACCAGATATAACTTCTAAATCTGTTGTGAATGCACTCCTTCAAATTTTTAGCCGAATGGGTTTCCCAAGAGAAATCCAAACTGACCAAGGGAAGTCATTTATGAGTATCTTAACAGTTGAGTTTCTGGAGAAATTTGGGATAAAAATTGTTAGGAGTTCTATTTACCATCCTCAGAGTAATCCAGTAGAACGTTTTCATCGTTCTGTGAAACGGATTCTGAGAGTTTTATGTATTGAAGCATCTCCCGATTGGGAAACTCAGATTCCCGCTGCTCTTTTTGCATTAAGGACAGTAACTCATGAAAGTACAGGTTTCAGCCCTGCTGAACTTGTACACGGGAATAATCTTAGAATTCCTGCAGTATTATTGTATGAGAAATGGTTGAGGCCAGAGGAACAGGAAAACATAGTTCTGGAATATGTGTTTGAATTAATAAACCGGTTAAGAAAAAGTCGAGAATTAGCTAAAGAAAAAATGGAAGAAATGAGGGATAGACGAAAAAAATGGTATGATCGAAATGCCATAAAAAGAGAATTTCATGAGGGGGATTCTGTGTTAGTGTTATCGGTAAACCAACCACATAAATTAGCTCCTCAGTGGAAAGGACCCGGTACTATAGAGAAAAAATTATCAGAAACAAATTATGTAGTTAGTTTTGAGGGAAAACAAGAAATTAACAAGGTTTATCACATTAATAAAAACCATACTTTAAGAGACCTGAATTGGTAAATATAGTAAATCATTTAGGAACTGAAACAACTACGTCATCTGAGTTAGAAGAGGATTTTCCTTATATGTTAGCTGACCCCAATGTGTTTGATTTTCAGGAAGTAATTGAAACTAATAATCTTAGAGAAAGACTTAGTGATGATCAGATCGGGCAGTTAGAAAATTTATTAGTAAAATACTATAGAATATTTTCAAACATTCCAGGTAAAACGAATTTGGTAGAACATGATATTGAATTAATCTGTGACAAACCCATTAAACACAAACCTTATAGAATGACAAATCGGCAAAATGACTTACTTAAAGCAGAAATTGATAAAATGCTAAAATACAACATTATTGAACCGGGAGCTTCCGAATTTACATCTCCAATGATTCTCGTTGAAACGCCGGGAAGGGAACCTAGACCCTGCATCGACTATAGAAAGTTAAATGAGATAACGCGTACTCAGTTTTATCCCATTCCGAACATTGAGCAACGTGTGGAAACTGTCGCTAAAGCCAGGTATATCACTTTGATAGATTTGACGAAAGGGTATTGGCAAATACCACTTAGCAAACGAGCCCAGGGAATCGCTGCTTTCGCTACAAGTTGGGGTGTATATAGACCTTTGCGCATGCCCTTTGGCCTGAAAAATGCCCCATTCTATTTCAGTAAAATGATGAACGAAATACTGGAAGGGTGTGATGAGTATGCTATTCCTTACCTTGATGATATCGCAATATTTTCTCAAACGTGGGATGAACATTTAAAACATCTGCAGGATGTTTTAGAGCGAATAAAACGAGCCAAATTAACAATTAAACCTCCTAAATGTAAATTCGCCCAAGATGAGGTGCAATATCTGGGACATATAGTAGGGCATGGGAAACGGTCTCCAGCAGAGCTAAAGGTTAAAAGCTGTACAAAACTTTCCGATACCGACTACTAAAACAGAAATTAGGGCTTTCCCCTCGGATTAGCGGGGTACTATAGACAATACATTCCCATGTTTTCTGTCATAACGGCGCCTTTGACAGATTTGTTGAAGGGACGGAACAAAAAGGGCAAAGTTGAGTGGAATGAGGAATGTACTAAAGCAATTGAATCGCTGAAAGATAAACTCACAAATAAACCTATATTGCACGCTCCAGATTTTACTAAACCCTTCATATTGCAAACTGATGTGTCAGATTTGGGATATGGGGTGGTATTAGCTCAAAAGGACAATGAGGGTCGAGAACATCCAATATTATACATTAGTAAAAAATTTACGTCAGCTGAGAGGAAATACTCAACGACTGAAAAAGAGTGTGCAGCTGTTCTGTATGGCATAAAAAAACTTAAAGGTTATATTGATGGGCAAACAGAATTTTGTATTCAGACTGACCACAATCCACTTGTGTGGTTGAAGAAAAATGCCGGAACCAATCAAAGATTACTTCGTTGTGCATTGGCATTACAAGCCCACAATTACACTATAGAACATAAAAAAGGGAAGGATAACTTAAATGTAGATTGTCTTAGTCGAAATCCTCTAAATACTCATTGAATAATGAAAACGAATTAGAAACCATATGTAAATTCTATTTTCTCAATGTGTTATTTTTATAACAGTGTTGGTAATAAGCGTAATTACAGAAATGTTACGGAATATTCTTTTTTTTCTCAATGTGTTATGCTTGTGTAATGTGTATTATTGGTATAATAAGAATATTTGTAGCTCTACTTTTTCTTATTATTTTCATTTTATTCTTTGTGCTTTAAACAAAAGGGTTAAAAGTGGCCATGGTGATGAATGGAGAACGCCTCAATGATTAGTCAGTGAAAACTGTACGATTCATAAACTTTGGTGAACAATTCTCCGTAAAACTCTCCTTGGAACTAAATTCTTCCTTTAGAAACTTAAATTCCATTTACAGACGTGCTATTTCCAAACTCCTGGAACTATTTGTTTTCCCCTTGAGGTGGGGAAAGCCAAAATCTGGAGGAGGGAGGAAGTCTGTAACATCTGCTCATGGACTCCAAAATCTGGGCAGACTAACCAAAGAACTTATAAGACATTACATTCTTTGGACTAACCTCCCCGCCCCCTGGCGGATGAAAGAACGAAAAAGAGACGTTGGACTGGGGAGAGAGACGAACGCTGGGTGATGGAAGCGAAATGGCGCCTTGCTTTGTTTGAAGTTTTCTGTAAAATGTTTCGCTCGGTTTGTTTTAAGTGATATGTGTTAAATGTCGTGTAATGTGTGTCATGTCTTCATGTGAGAATAAAATCCTGAAAAGACACATGGTCATACTTCCCTACAACACATCACATCGGTACACTATCTACAGAGTTCGAGGGCGACAAACGACGAGTTACGCGACTAATAAAATTTTTATTTTGAGGTTTATGTGACTTATATTACTTGTATATTACATGTTGCAAGTTCTCCTCGGGCGACAAAAGTTGCAGCTACGCCAATGATTGTGCTCACAGAACAAGATAGATGGACCGACAGATTTATTTCCAAACATGTTTTGTTTTCAGGCTCAAGGAGGTCTAAAATGGAGATTCATTAATATCTCTAAATCAAATTTTCTGACGATTATAATCCTTTTTCTTTCTATACGAAAAACAATCCTCACCTCACATGTATTTACGAAATTTTCTTATCAACACCTACTGCAAATATTTTTCTCCTCTTTAGTCTAATGACTTTAAAAAGTGAAACAAATCGTAAAACAATTATGCATTTTCGTTGTTCCCCTAGACTGGCTTCTGAGACGCATATTAACGAATCTTACTTTGATTTTAATACAGACCATAGATTTTTGAGCTTCCTTATTGGTTGGTTCTTTCTATGTCATTTGTTACGTAACTCATTGCAAGGATGATTTTTTTTCAATAAACTATTATTTTTATTCTCTTCCCTATTTATTTTATGAAAATGAATAAGTGCTGATACAAAATTTAATTTCAATTTAATACACATTCTTTGGATTAAAATAAAATTAAGCAGTACATGAAGTGCAAAATTCCTCCATGATACCATCTGTGTTTCCAATTCCCTAGTGATGTGCAAGAGATTTCAGACTCTTTAGTTTGAATCTCTCTTCTAATGTGCTTCGTTTATTGTCTTCGCCCTACTAGCACAGATATGCAAGGTGATTTCTTTTTAAATTGACATTACTCAGAGTCATCTGTTTCTCGATCTATGAGCTTAAATGCCACCAAATTTGAAAGAGGGACTAATGACGACATGGGGAAAAAGATTCTGCAATAAAAATAGTTCAGAAAGTCGCCGATAGGGGAAAATGTGGTGCTTTTGTAGTCCATACAACTGACAATTAAACAAATGAATAACAAAGAAGAAATTTCAGTGTGAAATCGCTTCAAAGCAGCAAATGAACTGCCAAATGGTTTACAGGAATTGAATTACAAGTGCACCATCTATATTATATAAAACGCTTATGCGTGGCGCAAAAAAAGGACCTTTATTTTTTTCTCCCCGTTGGCAACGATCAGTTTGTTTACCACTTTTCGCTAACCGAGCTAATCGCTTACGGATTACAGGAGAAGTCGTTGCTTTTTTTCTTTTTGAATTTATTTATTCTCTCTTATATAATAAGAATTACTAGGGGGCTCTGCCCCCTGCTCGCTAAAGCTCGCCAACCCCCATGAGGATTGCGCTGCAATCCTCCGGGGCTTGCTACGCAAACCCTGCTCTCTACATGAAGACACTGGGTGTCCTAGCACAGTTGTTATAAAATCTTTATATATATATAACACCCCCTGCTCGCTCCTTTCACCGACACCAAAGAATCACGTGATTCTTTCGGGATCACTATGTGAAAACAGCTCGCTTCACACGCTTGCCGTACAGTTATCCGTTTCTGCTAGTATTAGGAAATTATAAGTACATTAATTAATAAAAGTAAATTTAAATTATTTGAAATTGCACGAACTCCTAAAATTAATTTTTCATCAGTTTCTACAATTAAAATCTTCTGGTAGCACGATATATATGTAAATGTTAGAAAGAAATTTGAAAGGTAATATTTATAATTCAAAGATGATTAAAAATCAAAATTATTTTCATCAATCAGAAATTTAAAACTTCTTGGCATACACTTTTGAGTATTTATTCAAAAGTTTATTTCAACATAACTTCGTTCCATTAAAATTTTAAGTTTAAAACTGATAAGATAGCCTTTTCCAAATCTTCAAAATAAATTTTTAAAAATTGCTTTTTCCACCAAAATTTCAAATATGCCCTTTATACAATGGAATGTAATTCAGAAAAGCTTTCCCACATGTATACATGCTTATTCCAACAATTATTTAGTCAAGAAAAATTTGTGTTTTAAATCTCAGAAAATCCTTGATCATCTGTTGTCGTAGACAGATGTAAACCATCTTGCAACCTTTTAGCTAAAAAAGGACAGTTTAAAGAAAATAGTGGCTTGAAACATGTTCATATTAACTATTCAAATTTAAAACACATAATAATTATTTACTTTTAGCCTTTTATAATTGATAAGATAGCTTTTTTTCAAAATTTACAAAATTGTTGCTTTTTGAACCAAAATTTTAAATATGCACTCTTTTTACGAAATATTACACAGAAAAGCTTCCCCACCCGTATACATGCTTATTTCAACAATTATTTAGCCACGAAAGATATAGTGTTTTCCTCAATGTAGTCATTTGTGTTTTAAATCTCAGAAAACTATTGATCGTCTCTTGTCGTAGAAAGACGAAAACCATCTTACAACCTTTTAGCTAAAAAAGGACAGTTAACGAAATAGTGGCTTGAAACATACTCAAATTAACTATTCAAAATTAAAACCCATAATAATTATTTACTTTTAGTTTTTTAAAACAGATAAGATAGCTTTTTTTCAAAATTTATAAAATTTTTGCTTTTTTAACAAAAATTTTAAATATGCACTCTTTTTTATTAAATATTACACAGAAAAGCAAAAAGTATGCAACATTATCATTCACCATAAGCAGCATGTGGTAATTCACTTCCTTCCGTACAAACACGGTGGCAAAAAAAATCTAATCTCTCTATATATACTCGTTGCAAACAGTATGCAACTTGAATCATTCTCCGAGAGCAGTGTGCAAGAGAACTTTTCTGAAGTATAATTAATTCTCTGGTCTTTATTCTGTAATTTTTATTTTTACACATAGTAAATAGTGCACACAATTAGTATCACAAAAAAAGGCTCTGGCTCGCCTAAGCCTATCGGCGGCATTTCTGGCCAATCTTCGCTGAAATCTTTCTGTAATATATGTGTGTATGACAACACCTGTATCGAAAAGTTTATCAAATCTAGAATGGCAACGGATAGAAGCTATGTATACTGTTATGATGTGTTGATGCTGAATAAAGATGATGTTACTATTAACAAATGGCTGGACTTGAATATATTGTACAAAATGTACAAATGACTTATTAATATGAATAAGTATAAACATTACATGGTGTCAGATGGATAATATCGAACCGTCTCTGTGGAATTGGCCGGATGCTAAAAGATTGGACTTTGTTCAGGTGCGTGATCTCTGAGTGAGTGCTCTTAAATCGAAAAAAAAAAAAAAATGGAAACATTTAGGCCGCCAGGTGCAATCAATTTTAGCTGCAGCAACTTAGCTGACACCTGGAACAGGTGGACACAGAAGTTCAAAAATTATTTAATTGCATCAGAAAAGGAAAAGAAGCCTGATGGTGTAAAGAAGCGATTTTGCTAAATCTTCTGGGTGATGAAGGGACAGACATCTTCAATACTTTTAAATCGGAAAATGGAAAGAGCATAGAGAAATTTGACGATGTATTGGAGATGTTTACGAATTACTGCATTCCTAGAAGAAACGTAGTTTTTGAACGATTTAAGTTCTTTTCATGCTCCCAACAAGAAGGCCAGCAGGTAGACAACTACTTGACGGAATTGAAAACTCTTGCTTCAACGTGTGACTTCGGTGACCAAGAAGAAGGGCTAATTCGAGATAGAGTAGTCCTAGGCATCAGAGACATGTCTCTACAAGAAAGACTCCTAAGAGAGTCAGATTTAACACTGAAGAAAGCAGCAGAGTTCCTCCGAGCATCAGAAGCCAGCAAACATCAAATTGAGTCCGTGAAGTCTGCTTCGAAAGTTCATGAAATACAGAAGAATCGTGATAAGAATTCTAAAGGGACAGCATCTTATACAAAGAACAGTGCCAGCGACACAGTGTTTAACTGCCAAAAATGTGGAAAAGAACATAAAAAATTAAAGTGCCCAGCTTATGGAAAAATATGTTCGAAATGCAAAAGAAAAAAATCATTTTGCAGCAGTGTGCAAGACAGTGAAAAAAAATTATCGCAGTGTAAACAATTTAGAGAATGATAATAGCTCTAATAGTGGCATGAATTTATTTATAGACAGTGTTACAGAACAGGTAAATAATGATATGTTAATTGTAAATTCATTAGATAGTATGTGGTTAAAGAAAATTGATGTTGAAAATAACATGATAGAATTTAAGCTTGATACTGGAGCTGAAATTAATGTTCTACCTTTGTCTGTCTATAAAAGTATGTGTCTTCCATTGAAATGTACACTAAGCAAAACTAATATAACATTAGTTTCATATGGTAATTTTAAATTGAATCCTGAAGGAGAATTAATACTAAATTGTAGTGTTAATCAGTATCATAAGGTTCCATTGAAATTTGTTGTTGTTAATGTGTCTTCCAGGCCAATATTAGGTTTAAGTGCATGTCAGAAATTAAATTTAATCAAAAAAATTGAACAGGTTGAAACAATTAGTAAAGATAGCATTATGGATCAATATAGTGAAGTATTCAAGGGTTTAGGTGAATTTCCAGGGAAACCCTACCATATAGAAATTAAAAGTGAAATTAAACCTGTAATTAATGCACCAAGGAGAGTTCCTCAGTCCCTACATAAAGAGTTAGAAAAAACCCTTAATGAATTGGTTCAGTTGGGTATTGTTTCTCCAGTCAATAAGCCGACAGAATGGGTAAATAGTTTAGTTATTGTTGAAAAGCCAAATGGCAAATTAAGAATTTGTCTGGATCCTAGAAACTTAAATAAGGCAATTAAAAGAGAGCATTATGTTATTCCTTCTGTTGATGAAATTATCAGCAGACTTGAAGGCAAACAATGCTTTTCAGTGCTCGATTTAAAGGAAGGGTTTTGGCAAGTACCGCTAGATAAGGATAGTGCAGAATTGTGTACTTTCAATTCACCTTTTGGTCGCTATAAATTCAGCAGATTACCCTTTGGTATCTGCTCAGCTCCTGAGGTGTTTCAGAAAAAGAACCAAAAGCTATTTGGTGATATAAAAGGGGTTGAGATATACTTTGATGATTTAATTATAGCAGGTAAAAATAAAGAGGAACATGATAAGATATTAGTAGAAGTCTTGGAGAGAGCTAAAGAAAATAATATCAAGTTTAATCCTAATAAATTTCAATTTAGAATTGAAGAAGTTAAATATATGGGTTTGTTAGTATCGAAAGATGGGATAAAAGCTGATCCTAGTCATGTTAGGGCAATTAATGAGATAGAGAAACCAACAAGTAAAAATGATATAAAAAGGTTGTTGGGTATGGTTAATTTCTTGTCAAAGTTTATACCTAATGTATCTGCAGTTACATCTCCTTTGAGAGTATTGTTAAAGAAAGATATAGAATTCCAGTGGAATCATGAGCAAGAGACAAGTTTTGAGGAAATTAAAAGATTAATCAGTTCAACACCTGTGTTAAAGGTATTTAATGACTCTCTACCTATAACTATTCAATGTGATAGCTCTAAAGATGGGTTGGGTGCTTGTTTGTTGCAAGAGGGGCATCCTGTGTCATTTGCATCTAGGAGCTTAACTGATTGTGAAAAAAACTATGCCCAGATCGAAAAGGAATTATTAGCTATAGTATTTTCATTTGAAAAGTACCACAATCTAGTATATGGACACAAAGTACTGGTCGAAAGTGACCATCAGCCTTTAACTTCAATTGTACAAAAACCCATTGGTAAAATTACAACCAGATTGCAGAGAATGTTACTTAAATTACTAAAATATATATGATTTCACAATTAAATATGTACCAGGTAGTCAAATGTATCTTGCTGATACTTTATCTAGGGTAAGTATGAAAGAAACAGGTGGAGATGATCCAGAAATGTTAAATGTTGTACATTCAGTCTCAAAACTTTTACCAATGAGTGAAAGTAGATTTAAACAATTTCAAAAAGCTACTGAAGAAGATAAGGAACTTCAGATGCTTTTTGAATATTTCAAGAAGGGATGGCCTGAGAAAAAAGTAGTACAAAAAAAACTTGTTACCATACTACAAAGTAAAAAATGAACTATATTGTATTGATGGACTTGTTTTTCTCAATGATAAAATTATTGTACCTACTATTCTTAGACAAGACATGTTAATGCTTATTCATGAAGCCCACTTAGGGATTACGAAATGTAAAAGTCGTGCTAGGGAACTAATGTACTGGCCGGGAATAAGTAGAGATATTGAGGATCTCATTAATAAATGTAGTATTTGTGAGAAATTTCAAAAGTCACAAACTAAAGAACCCCTTGAGAACCATGAATTACCAAGTCGACCCTTTCAGAGGATAGGAATAGATATTATGTATTTGAATAATACTGATTATCTAGTAATTATTGATTACTACTCTAAATGGATAGAGATTTCCAAAATTGACAATAAAAACAGTGAAGAAATTATTTGTAAGTTAGAAGTAGTATTTGCTAGATTTGGTATCCCTGAAACTATAATCTGTGATAATGTACCTTTTAATAGTTACCAATTTAGGAATTTTGGGAAGGAATGGGATATTGAAATTGTGTTTATAAGTCCTCATCATTCACAAAGCAATGGAATGGTAGAAAAGGCAGTAGGCATAAGCAAAGCAGTCTTCAAAAAAGCCTTTGAGGATAACCGAAGACCAGCTATCGGATTATTAGAATATCGAAATACCCCAATTTCAGGATTAGGATTATCACCTGCTCAATTAATGTTTAATAGACGTTTGAGAACTAAATTGCCCATTAGTAATAAGCTCTTGAATCCTGAACTTTTTAAAGATGTCAATATTAAACTATTAAGACGACAACAAACACAAAAGCATTATTACGATAGGTCATCTAAAATATTAACTGAACTTAAACCAGAAGACAAAATTGTGGTTCAAAATGTAAAAACTAAGATTTGGGAACCAGCTGTGGTTTTGTCAAAAACCAAGACTCCGAGGTCGTACAAAATAAAAACTTTGTATGGTAGGGTCTTGGTAAGAAACAGAAAATTTTTAAGATTGTCAAAGGTAAATCACAAATCGTATAATGACAGTGTACTTGACACTCTTCCAGATGTAACTCAGGTTGTATCCACTCCACCTCAAAATGTTACGAGTACCGATTCTCAAACTAATATAAGTACCAGATCAGGTCGGAATATAAACAGACCGAATCATTTAAAAGATTATGTATGCTATTAATTGATATTCATAATATGCTTTATTTTGTAAATAGTTTCTATTCAATTATGTATTGTACTAAAGTAAAGAGAAGGGTGTAATATATGTGTGTATGGCAACACCTGTATCGAAAAGTTTATCTAATCTAGAATGGCAACGGATAGAAGCTATGTATACTGTTATGATGTGTTGATGCTGAATAAAGATGATGTTACTATTAACAAATGGCTGGACTTGAATATATTGTACAAAATGTACAAATGACTTATTAATATGAATAAGTATAAACATTACACTTTCATCCAGGGATTCCCTTGCACGCTGCTCTCTTCTACGCAAATTGTATTCAAAAGTTCTCAAAGAGTTCATTTTAAATAAATAAATTCAAAAAAAGTCGACTATCCGAAAAAAAAGTCCTGTAATCCGTAAGCAAAAGCTTGGCGTCAGGGTTGAGATTGGTAAACAAAATGATCGTTGACAACGGGGAGAAAGAAATAAAGGTCCTTTCTTTGCGCCACGCTTAAGCGTTTTATATAATATAGATAATGAACTCTTTGCAAACTTCTGAATACAATTTGCGTAGAAGAGATCAGCGTGCAAGGGAATCCCTGGATGAAAGATTTCAGCGAAGATCGGCCAGAAATGCTGCCGATAGGCTTAGGCGAGCGAGAGCACGCAGCGATCAACAAATGGCTAATAGGGTGAATTCCCAAGCTGAAACAAACGTTTACGAGCACGATTGCGGTATGATGACGGAAGTATGCAATTTTTGTCAAGCACTTTATTGGCGAAACGAATTGAACTCCAGCAACAAGTATACCAAATGCTGTCACGATGGTAAAGTTCGTTTACCGAATCTGACGGAAACTCCCGATCTTTTAAAGGAATTGCTCGCTAACAATTCACTAGAGGCCAGAAACTATCAACAACATATAAGAGAGTACAATGCTGCACTAGCGTTTGCATCTATGGGGGCTGAAGTAAAATCACCTCCTGTCAATGGCCCATATTGCTTTCGAATCCACGGTCACAGGGTTGGTGAAATGAGATGGAGCATGTTGAGGAGAGACGTTCTGCCAAAAGAAATAGAGTCACTCAATTGCAGTTTTATGCATATAGACTTTCAGTTCGTAGTGGCTTTAGTCTTTTGCATAGTAGTGGAAAATTATCTCAGCAATATGTAGTAGATGCCTACGTAAAAACTGAAGTATCTCGCCTTAACTACATCCGCTTAAATCAAAAGGATCTAAGAGTAGAATTTTACAGGGGACTCTTAGATGCTCTAACAACTCGAGCCTCAAATAACAATTTACGAGTGGGGAAGTTAGTTATACTGTCTTCTTCTTTTCAAGGAAGTCCCCGTTCCATGCAACAGAATTATCAAGATGCAATGGCTATGGTCAGGAAGTTCGGGCGACCTGACCTGTTTGTGACATTTACCTGCAACCCGTCATGACCTGAAATTTTGAATGCCATACAAGGTCGGGAAAGACCTGAAAACAGACCTGATATTGTCGTAAGAGTTTTTAAGATGAAGTTATCGGAGCTCTTGGACGACTTTATAAAACGTAAAGTATTTGGGTGTGTAACTTCCTACATATATGTTATCGAATTTCAAAAACGGGGCTGTTTGTCACATTTTACTAACATTGGATTCTTCTTCCAAAATTCGAACTAAAGATGACATAGATAAATTTGTTAGTGCAGAATTACCAAACATTAATGTTAATCGAAGGCTTTTTGAAATCGTAACCAAATGTATGGTCCATGGCCCCTGTGGTATTATAAATCCAAATGCTCCATGCATGAAAGATGGTGAATGCTCTAAACAGTTCCCAAAAACATTCAGAGAGGAGACAGAGGAAAATGTAAATGGCTATCCAGTTTACAAAAGACGGTGTATAGAACCAGTTAGAGTGGGCAAACATTACATTGATAACCGTTGGATAGTACCATATAATCCGTGGCTATCTAAAAAATACAATGCACACATCAATGTAGAAGTTTGTGCATCTTTAAAAAGTGTCAAATATTTATATAAATATGTTTACAAAGGTCATGATGC
>BGPR01003977.1:75454-92982 GCA_013235015.1 Araneus ventricosus
TCAAACAATTAAATGTAGAATTAAAATAAGCTCGGTTATGATGCTTTAAAAAATGTCATATTTTGCTTTTCCTTAAAAAATATATAAATAGAGAGAATACTTATTCCATTCTCCTTTCAGTTTTGGTAGATTCATTCGAGTCCCGCAAAAAAAAAGTGGAAAATTAAATACTGCATAATTGATGTTTGTTTATCTTTTAAACACAGCACGAAATGACCCATATTAAAATGAATGTAAATAGAGCTTTTTTATTTCTAGCAAAATAAAAAAAAATATTCTAGGAATGTTTACTGTATTTAAAAAATATGGATTAAAAAATTGTATTTGTGATAATTTAGTAAGATTTCAATCGTTCTTAAAGTTCTATCAAATGTTTATTTGCATGGAGAAGAATTTGTGTTTCTGTCGTTGTGTTTAGGAAGCACAATCTATTCTGATGACAACATTTACTTTCTTTTTCTTTTGAGTTTAATACCCAAGGGTAAAGTTATCGTTTGAATAATTTCACCACTTTCAATAAATAGCACGTTTTTTTCTTTCATTATTGTATCGCAACTTTGAAAAAGGGATGTGATTATTAGTTTCAATCAAGAAAATAATTTATATAAGTAGCCACAAATGCTAGAATAACTATCAAAAATAATCTTCTATACATTATATTTAATCAAATCTTTACATCTTGTTTAAATCAATAAATTTATTATTGATGATAATTACAAGAGTATAGACAGCGAGGTAGATGGAGTTAACTAACGTATATAATAAGAGCACTACAAAAGAAATCTGGTTAATCGCAGTGGAGCAGCAGAAACGAAGGAATCCCCTTCTCTACAGCAGGGAAAAAAAAAACTGCAATAAACTTCCACCCGTAGAGGAACTGTTTAGCTTACTTTTGACCTTGGAAAGAAGAATGCAATTACGCTGCAGCAGGGAGGGAAGGACTCTTCACGTTCTAAAGAGACCCAATCGTTGTATTCAAAGGTTATCCGCATAGGGTTGCCGAATTACTATACACACAGGACAAAATATCGGTTTTCAAAAAAATTAGATGTTTTTTCATTAAAAAGAATCTTTAACTGTTGAGAAACTATTATTAAAACTCTTCATGCATATTTATTTTCTTCAAAAATGAACAAAATTAGCTTTTATTACTATGAGAGAGTCCAAGAGCATATCTGACCGGCACTTTGGGCGCCATCTATCTTCACCGTTACGTACTAAAAGAAATTAACGAAATTTAATGAATATTTTGGGGTTTTTGATTTTTTAAAAATATTAAGAGCATTTTGAGAATTTTGGAGTTTCACACATTACTTATAGTGATATGTCGGACCATTTTGACAAAATTCCAGACTTCAACAATACATATTAGCGGTACTGATATGATTTTGGTGATTTCTAAGCTTTAGACGACCACCTTAATTAAAAATAAATTTTGCAAAGAAAATGCAAAACAGAAGCACAAAAATTTGCAAAAAGTGTTGTTAAAATCGACTCGCCTTTTTAAAAATTGATAATAATGTTATATAAATTACCACTTTTAATATAACATTCAAACTGATATAGAAATCCAATTCAAAACTTTTAAACATACTATTTGGATAACTGTAGTAATTATATGTAACGCGCTTCTGCTAGTGGAGGTGCAAATATTGAATTGGAATATGTTTGAATTGTGACGCTTTTCTAATAGCGATGTGTCGAATTCTTTCCTTTCGTGGACTCGCATCCGTAAATTCGGTTCGAGTCCGAAACGTATATTGATTTATTGACCATAATTACTTCAATAATAATGTCTTTATTATTGAATCAAATTAACGATATTAAAATTTTAATTAGATGATTATTTATATTGGTAATAATTTTCGTGAATAATTTTGATTAATAATTATGAGATCATTAATTATATAGATAATAATTTTAATAACTTAGTATAATTTTTAATTAACATTTGTGTTAAATTTTTAAAATTCCGTTAGTGAATTTAATGAAACTAGAATCTTCAGTATTTTGAGACGCTTTTGATTTCTATTATCTGGTTAGGACTTCCCATGAATGTCACTTAATTTGTTGGAAACAATATATTTACTAAAACGTTCAGTAATGAAATTAGCTAGGCAGCTAAGATTTCTTTCTAATTAAATATCAGGTTCCCAATCTTAATGATCTCGATATAGGAAAAAATTTTTTAATCATCATCAAGGAAAATTAAACAACTCTTTGCAGTTATCAAAGATTCATTGCTGTTAAAATCTATAATTAACTGCATTGATAAAATGTAAATTTTTAGTGAATTTCTGTCAGTTGAATCAATAGCTTTTAAATTTTGAGCAAATTGTAGATGTCATGTAAATATGCCTTTCCCATTACGTGGCAAGGTCGGTAGGACGCTGTCTTAGTAGCTTCACTGACACGAGCTCGAGCCTCAGCCAGAATAGTCCCATTATGCTTTCTTCCGATCGCTGCAAGGCTAATGTTTACGAGAATTAAAATTTACGGATTCTCTTTCATAAGTTTTATAATGTATATTCAGCTTTTTATTCTATTTTACTCTTTATTTTTTAAATTTATTATCAGATAAATTTTAAATAATTCCTATTCTTAGTTCCCTCTTTCAAAATCAAAAGGTATAAAAAAATTTCGATGATCTTTAAATTACTCACAAGGAAGAAATATTATTCCTTAATTATTTCTAAATTGCGTTCCTATTTGTTGAGTTATCTTAAACTTGTATACCAAAAATTTTTGACTGTTTCTGAGAAGTACAAACTCAAAATTGTTTTCTTAAATAGTTTTCATCAAATCTCTCAATTTCAATTTATCCAGATTCATTTAATGAAATGATTTTTGATATTGGAATCTCGAGTAAAAATATAAAATTATAATCATTTTTAATTATAATTATTATTCATTTATTTTATTAAGACGTACGTCAAAGAAGGAAATTTAGCAATTTTTATGATATATATTGCCAATGCAATATTTTTTTTTCTTTTTTTTGCAATGCATCAGATTTCTCAATTTATTTCTGGTTAGAAGAGAAAGCTATTTTGATAGTATATTATTCAAAATAAACTGATAGCCCAAATATATGATGTTGTGCGTAATGTTAAAATACTACGAAGTAGAGAAACTCTCAGGTCATGCAGATTGAAGGGGGTGGTAATTAAAATGGCGGCAGAAGGTCATCAAATTAAAATAGAACATCAGGTCTACTTTTAAACTAGAAATTTTAGCATGCTCTTCTAAATTATCCCGTTTATCATTGTCCAACTGTAAAGAAAAAGAAGGTTTAAAATAACTGAATAAGAAAATTTTAAAGTCTGAGAATAGCCTAAAAATACAAAAACATTTTGAAGAATAAAAATTCTAAACAGAGCTGTGGAGTTTATGATAGTGAATAAAATTCTTCTCTTTGTAGTTCTTTATTTGCAAAATTATACAAGATATAGTCATTTTAATTAGCTTTAAATTGGGGGGAATCATTAAAGCATAAATAGAAAGAGGGCCAATCAGTTGACAAAAGTAAAATTTTGGGGATAATATGGCACTATGTAGAGTAGTGTTAAAATACCAAGAAAGGAGTGGAGAAACTCTCAGGTCATGCAGACTGAAGGGGGGGGGGAGGTTGAAATGGCGTTAATTTAATCTTTTCTTGAATAGAGAAATTAAACGTAAACATGGAATATCATTTTATTATAATTTATTCGCTTCTTTGTACATATTAATTATTTTAAAATTGTGGATAGATAATTTAAGATTTATAAAATATTTTTTTTAAGTAATAAATATTTTTTTCCTATATAAAAGTTCTTTCAGATAATAATTTTTTTTTAACTGAAAGAAATTAATTTTAGTTGATTATGTTAAAATTATAATATCTCTTGCAAATTATTTTAAAACTTGAACAGTAAATAAGTTTTAAATATTCTCAAATTCATTTTTATTCAGGATACAAAAATTGATAAATGTAATTACCATACAGAAAATTCATTTGATATTTTTTTAAACTCTGCAGGGAATTAATTTTTTTTTATTAAGTTAATATTGTTCTATCTCTATCAGAATATTTAAAACAACAATAAATTTTTAATGAATGCATATTCATTTTTATTCAAAATACAAAAATTGATGGAATGCAATTTCCTTACAGGAAGTTCATTTGTGAAGTTAATTTTTCTGAATTTTTTTCAACCCAAATAAAAAGTTATATACCTTCATTGTTTTTTGGACCAAAATGCTGTAACAAATATTAAATACTCAAAATAATCTCAAATTATTATATTTAACAAATATTATTAATTATAAAATATTGCAAATACATAACATTTCTAAAGAACACTGCCCAGAAAGCAGAGTGATTTGTTATACATAGTAAAAAGATCAAGAGCTGGACATAATGGAATGATCCTTCAAACACAAATTTTGCACATTCTGCCAGAATAGAAAAATGTTCAATTATGAAATTATAATTTTTGATTTTATAATATACTTCTTTTTTAGAAAAATATTTGCAAGCTTAAACATAAAGAAGTAATCAAAAAATTACAATTATAAAATATATTTCTGCATCTTTTTAAGAATTTATATTAATTTCATATCGTTATTCATAATTTTAATATTGAGTTTAATCATTTTTCGAACAAAAGGAGAAATTTTAAAAAAATTGTCTCCTTCATCTCTTTGTGTTCTGGGTGATTATTAATAAACTCGATGGTCACATTGCTTCAAACAGTGAATTTTTGACTTATATCATCTCTTTATAAAAATGAATTAAAATTATACAAAAACACATACTAGTCATGCAAATTGACAAAATTTAAAAAATATATATATTGTGTTTGCAATTTCAAGCCAGATTTACTAATATCATTTTATTTCAAAAGTATTAAAAAACTATAATTTTATAAATTTTATGAATTATTTATAAGGAACATTTTACATTCTACATATTAATGAGATAATTTTTTTTAGTAAAATAACCTCAAATATAAGATAAAACATTTTCTTCACACTATCCAGAACTGTTACCATCCAATAATTCTTTTTTTCCTCGAAGGAACTGAAGTTAGTGAGGGTACATTCACATCAATTTGGCATTGTTTTAAAGATTATAGCCTTTTATACAAAAACAAAGGAAATAAATTTTTTACTATAGTATTGATATCATTAAGAGTGTAATATTTTAGAAAGTGATGTAGTGTAAGAGTAAAAAAGTTCAACATTTATTTCGTAAATTCATTAGAAAATCTTTGCAATATTAAAGCATCTACTCAATCTATGATCAACAGGATCACATGATGTATATATTAATAAATTCATCTAAACATAAATTATTTTACACTTTTAAGACAAAGTTTTTAAAAAAATCATGTGCATTTCCTATGATCAACCATCCTAAAGACAAAACAGCTCCAACATCGACTGACTACATGATAGAACAAACAAATTTCTAGTAGATTCCATATATATAACACAAACACACACCAATTTATTTTTATTAAAGGCACTATTTTCATACAAAAAAAAAATTATGAATGAAATATTCGCCTTCAGCCATTGACAATTAATTTTAATTTATGAAGTTGTGTTAATTAAAACAGATTAAAATATTTTAAACCTTTACTAAACTTGTATCAGCTAATATGCTTGTTCAATAAATTTCCTTCGTTTTATTTATACAAATCAACATGAATATTTTATTTTGCATTTGGCAAATGTATGTTAAAAATAAATTCTAATAAAAATAACAAGAATCTTCTTAAAATGTATTTGAAATTGGTATAAAGATGCTATACTAAGACATTGATCAACAGGAATGGCGCTAGAGATTCCCCGACGGGGGGTCACGATTTGCCCGACAGGGGGGCACGATCTCCCCGACGGGGGGACAAGTGTAATGAAATTGGTCTCAAATTTTCGCCAGATTATTATTTATCAACTACAGTTGAATACCCCGTACAAAAATTTTCCCCGACAGGGGGGCACAGCATCCCCGGTCCCCCCTCTGGCGCCACCCCTGTTGATCAATTTCTAAAATACTAGTAGCAGTTTGTAACAATAAGCATAAACATTAACTAGATAAGAGATTATAAATCAGTTCCTTTTATTCTATTTCAAAGTAGGCATTTGTAAAAACGCTTGTTTCGGATATAACTACACATATTTAATACACATTTCAATATTACTTTAACTTAGAGCAAAAATAAAATCAACAATTTTCATACGAAAAAAACACACCCTAAACTTACTCTTCAAAATCAAAATAAGTTAAAAATTATACAAAATTTTATCTTTTAATATCTACAATACAATTATAAATGTATTATTTATAAATTTCAGAATATTTCAATAGTTAATAACAGATAAAAGGATTTTAACTTGTAAATTAAGTTCACATTTAATAATACATAGCAATGGTAATTATAATAATAAGTTTTTCGGACAGTAATTAGCCAAGGTTCTATTGGCATCTTTTAAGAATATTTTAATTACCAAGTCATATTATGTAGCAATAAATCTATCAAAATGCAGCACTTCGAGAAATTTTATGGATTCGTGCATATTTTGTCAGTTTATTTTTCCACATAACAAATATCTTTTTAAAAACCTTCAACAATTGCACAAAAATAAGGAAAAAAAATTCAGTATTTTAAATATAAATCGAAAATAAGACTTTTGAATCTTAGAAATTTAGCATTAATTTAAATAACATTTGATAAATATTTTGAAACACTTTAATCTTACAGTTTCCACATCCAGGAATCTTACTATCTCATATAAAAGAAAGTTTAGCACTCTCATATGTAGTCTCTCTCCTACCAATAATTCTAAACCACAGTTGTTCTAAAAAAAAATCTAGATCGTAATAAATAATCAGGAATATTTGCCATGGAGCAAAAGGAATTCAACCTACAAACCCACATGGACGCATTTCGGTTACTTTTCTTTCGATAATGGCTCCGTGATGTGGTTTGTAGTTCTCTCAGTTTTGTCTAGTGTAGGTGGAGCTGCAATCGTTCGTCAAACTACGGCGCGAGACCTCTGGTTCTTTTTCTCTGTGGTGGAAATATAGAGTTGGAATATGCTTGAATGGTGACACTTTTCTAAGCCGTTGTGAATGCTGTTAACATGATCGTTAATTGACTTTTTAGCTCGATATCCATCACTAGATGATGCCGATTCCATTGTCAGACTTGGGCTAGGTAACTTGTAACTCGCTTTCGGAGACATGTTCTACGTTCCAGGGGCGCAATCTGCTGACGCGCTGGGAAACGAAACTTTGATTATTAACTGTGTCTTAATTTTTATTTTCGCCGATAGACTTCAAGTGGCTTCTCGCATTTTTTCCTGCTTCTCCATTTTAGATTGTCGTTTCGTTGCCTTTTCGCGTGTGTAGCGTACTGTATTTCCATCTTTACCTTAAAATAATTACTTTGAGAGAACTTTATTTAGGATACTTTGTGTTGTGCATTCTCTGATAATTATTAAGGTCACAACACTATTCAACGGGGAATTATAACCAAAGAATTAGCGAATATATTTTTTGTTTAATTGAAAATAAATTTTGCAAAGAAAATGCAAAACAGAAGCACAAAAATTTGCAAAAAGCATTGTTAAAATTAACTCGCATTTTGAAAAATTGTTAATAATGTTATATAAATTACCACTTTTAATATAACATTCAAACTGATATAGAAATCCAATTAAAAAAAATTAAACATACTATTTGGATAACTGTAGTAATTATATGTAACGCGCCTTTGTCAGTGGAGGTGCAAATATTGAATTGGAATATGTTTGAATTGTGACGCTTTTCTAATAGTGATGTGTCGAATTCGTTCCTTTCGTGGACTCGCATCCGTAAATTCGGTTCGAGTCCGAAACGTATATTGATTTATTGACCCTAATTATTTCAATAATAATGTCTTTATTATTGAATCAATTTAATAATATTATAATTTTAATTAGATGATTAATTATATTGATAATAATTTTGATTTATAATTATTAGATAATTAATTATATTGATAATAATTTTGATTTATAATTATTAGATAATTAATTATATTTATAATAATTTTAATTTCTTAGTATAATTTTTACTTAAAGTTTGTGTTAAATTTTTAAAATTCCATTAGTGAATTTAATGAAACTAGAACCTTCAGTATTTTGAAACGCTTTTGATTTCTATTATGTGTTTTGGACTTCCCGTGAATGTCATTTAATTTGTTGGAAACAATATATTTACTGAAGCTTTCAGTAATGAAATTAGCTAGCCAGCTTAGATTTCTTTCTAATTGAATATCAAGTTCCCATTCTTTTTGAGATCCTTATAGTAAAAAATCTTTTAATCATCATCAAGGAAAAATAAACAGCTCTTTGCAGTTATCAAAGATTCTCTGCTCTTAAAATCTATTATTAACTGCATTGATAAAATGTAAATTTTTAGTGAATTTCTGTCAGTTGAATCAATAGCTTTTAAATTCCGAGTAAATTGTAGATGCCATTTAAATAAGCCTTTCCCATTACGTGGCAAGGTCGGTGGGACGCCGTCTTAGTAGTTTTACTGACTCGGGCTCGAGCCTCAGCCAGAATAGTCCCATTATGCCTTCTTCCGATCGCTGCAAGACTAATGTTTTCGAGAATTAAAATTAAAGGATTATTTTTTATAAGTTTTTATATTGCATATTCATCTTTTTATTCTATTTTACTCTTTATTTTTAAAATTTATTATCAGATAAATTTTAAATAAATTTTATTTTTAGTTCCTTCTTTCTAAAACAAAAGGTAAAAAAAAAATTTAGATATCCTTTAAATTACTCACAAGAAAGAAATATTATTTCTTAATTATTTCTAAATTGCGCTCCTATTTGTTGACTTATCTTAAACTTGTATACCAAAAAGTTTTGACTGTTTGAAAAAAGTAAAAAAATCAAAATTTTTTTCTTAAATAGTTTTTATCAAATCCATTAATTTCAATTTATCGAGATACATTTAATGAAATGATTTTTGATATTGTAATCTCGAGTTAAAAATAAAAAATTGTAATCACTTTTAATTATAATTATTATTAATTTATTTTATTAAGATGTACGTCAAAAAAGTTAGTTTAGCAATTTTTATAATATATTGCTAATGCAATATTTTTTTTTTTTTTTTTTGCAATGTATCAGATTTCTCAATTTATATCTGGTTAGAAGAGAAAGCTATTTTCATAGTATATTATTCTAAATAAACTGATTGCCCAAATATATGATGTTGTGCGTAATGTTAAAATACTACGAAGTAGAGAAATTCTCAGGTCATGCAGATTAAAGGGGGTGGTAATTAAAATGGCGGCAGAAGGTCATCAAATTAAAATAGAATATCAAGTCTATTTTAAACTAGAAATTTTAGCATGCTCTTCGAAATTATCTCGTTTATCATTGTCGAACTATAAAGAAAAACAAGTTTTAAAATAACTGAATAAGAAAATTTTAAAGTCTGAGAATAGCCTAAAAATACAAAAACATTTTCAAGAATAAAAAATCTAAACAGAGCTGTGGAGTTTATGATAGCGAATAAAATTCTTCTCTTTGTAGTTCTTTATTTGCAAAATTATACAAGATATAGCCATTTTAATTAGCTTTAAATTGGGGGGATAATTAAAGCATAAATAGAAAGAGGGCCAATCAGTTGACAAAGGTAAAATTTTGGGGATAATATGGCACTATGTAGAGTAGTGTTAAAATACCAAGAAAGGAGCGGAGAAACTCTCAGGTGATGCAGACTGAAGGGGACGGGTACTGAAATGGCTCTAATTTGATCTTTTCTTGAATACAGCAATTAAACGTAAACTTGGAATATCATTTTAATATAATTTAATCGCTTCTTTGTAAATATTAATTATTTTAAAATTGTGGATATATAATTTAAGATTTATAAAATATTTTTTTTAAGTAATAAATATTTTTTTCCCATATAAAAGTTCTTTCAGATAATAATTTTTTTTAACTGAAAGAAATTAATTTTAGTTGATTATGTTAAAATTATAATATCTCTTTCAAATTATTTTAAAACTTGCACAGTAAATAAGTTTTAAATATTCTCAAATTCATTTTTATTCAGGATACAAAAAGTGATAAATGTAATTACCATACAGAAAATTCATTTGATATTTTTTTAAAAACTCTGCAGGGAATTAATTTTTGTTGATTAAGTTAATATTGTTCTATCTCTATCAGAATATTTAAAACAACAATAAATTTTTAATGAATGCATATTCATTTTTATTCAAAATACAAAAATTGATGGAATGTAATTTCTTTACAGGAAGTTCATTTGTGAAGTTAATTTTTCTGAATTTTTTTCAACCCAAATAAAAAGTTATATACCTTTATTGTTTTTTGGACCAAAATGCTGTAACAAATATTAAATACTCAGAATAATCTAAAATTATTATATTTAACAAATATTATTAATTATAAAACATTGCAAATACATAAGATTTCTAAAGAACACTGTCCAGAAAGCAGAGTGATTTGTTATACATAGTAAAAAGATCACGAGCTGGACATAATGGAATGATCCTTCAAACACAAATTTTGCACATTCTGCCCAGAATAGAAAAATGTTCAATTATGAAATTATAATTTTTGATTTTATTATATACTTCTTTTTTAGAAAAATATTTGCAAGCTTAAACATAAAGAAGTAATCAAAAAATGTCATAAAAATCAAAAATTACAATTATAAAATATATTTCTGCATCTTTTTAAGAATTTATATTAATTTCATATCGTTATTCATAATTTTAATATTGAGTTTAATCATTTTTCGAACAAAAGGAGAAATTTTTAAAAATTGTCTCCTTCATCTCTTTGTGTTCTGGGTGATTATTAATAAACTCGATGGTCACTTTGCTTCAAACAGTGAATTTTTGACTCTTATATCATCTCTTTATAAAAATGAATTAAAATTATACAAAAACACATATTAGTCATGTAAATTGACAAAATTTAAAAAATATATATATTATGTTTGCAATTTCAAGCCAGATTTACTAATATCATTTTATTTCAAAAGTATTAAATAACTATAATTTTATAAATTTTATGATTTATTTATAAGGAACATTTTACATTCTACATATTAATGAGATAATTTTTTTAGTAAAATAAAATCAAATATAAGATAAACATTTTCTTCACACTCTCCAGAACTGATACCATCCAATAATTCTTTTTTTCCTCGAAGGAACGGAAGTTAGTAAGGGTACATTCACATCAATTTGGCATTTTTTTTAAAGATTATAGCCTTTTATACAAAAACAAAGGAAATAAATTTTTTACTATAGTATTGATATCATTAAGAGTGTAATATCTTAGAAAGTGATTCAGCGTAAGAGTAAAAAAGTTCAACATTTGTTTCGTAAATTCATTAGAAAATCTTTGCAATATTAAAGCATCTACTCAATCTATGATCAACAGGATCACATGATGTATATATTAATAAATTCATCTAAACATAAATTATTTTACACTTTTAAGACAAAGTTTTTAAAAAATCATGTGCATTTCCTATGATCAACCATCCTAAAGACAAAACAGCTCCTACATCGACTGACTACATGAAAGAACAAACAAATTTCTAGTAGATTCCATATATATAACACAAACACACACCAATTTATTTTCATTAAAGTCACTATTTTCATACAAAAAAAATTATGAATGAAATATTCGCCTTCAGCCATTGACAATTAATTTTAATTTATGAAACTGTGTTAATTAAAACAGATTAAAATATTTTCTACCTTTACTAAACTTGTATCAGCTAATATGCTTTTTCAATAAATTTCCTTAATTTTATTTATACAAATCAACATGTATATTTTATTTTGCATTGGCAAATGTATGTTAAAAATAAATTCTAATAAAAATAACAAGAATCTTCTTAAAATGTATTTGAAATTGGTATAAAGATGCTCTACTAAGACATTGATCAATTTCTAAAATACCAGTAGCAGTTTGTAACAATAAGCATAAACATTAACTAGATAAGAGATTCTAAATCAGTTCCTTTTATTCTATTTCACAGTAGGCATTTGTAAAAACGCTTGTTTCGGATATAACTACACATATTTAATACACATTTCAATATTACTTTAACTTAGAGCAAAAATAAAATCAACAATTTTCATACCAAAAAAACACACCCTAAACTTACTCTTCAAAATCAAAATAAGTTAAAAATGATACAAAATTTTATCTTTTAATATCTGCAATACAATTATAAATGTATTATTTATAAATTTCAGAGTATTTCAATAGTAAATAACAGATAAAAGAATTTTAACTTGTAAATTAAGTTCACATTTAATAATACATAGCAATGGTAATTATAATAATCAGTTTTTCGGACAGTAATTAGCCAAGGTTCTATTGGCATCTTTTAAGAATATTTTAATTACCAAGTCATATTATGTAGCAATAAATCTATCAAAATACAGCACTACAAGAAATTTTAAGGATTCGTGCATATTTTGTCAGATTATTCCACATGATAAACATCTTAAAAACCTTCAACAATTGCAAAAAAAAAAATAATAAAAAAATCATTATTTTATATACAAATCGAAAATAAGTCTTTTAAATCTTAGAAATTTTTCATTAATTTAAATAACATTTGATAAATATTTTGAGAACTTTAATCCTACAGTTTCCATATCCAGGAATCTTATTATCTCATATAAAAGGAAGTTTAGCACTCTCATATGTAGTCTCTCTCCTACCAATAATTCTAAATCACAATTGTTCTAAAAAAAAATCTAGATCGTAATAAATAATCATGAATATTTGCCCTGGGGCAAAAGGAATTCAACCTACAAACCCACATGGACGCATTTCGGTTGCTTTTCTTTCGATAATATGGCTCCGTGATGTGGTTTGTAGTTCTCTCAGTTTTGTCTAGTGTAGGTGGAGCTGCAATCGTTCGCCAAACTCCGGCGTGAGACCTCTGGTTTTTTTTCTCTGTGGTGGAAATATTGAGTTGGAATATGCTTGAATGGTGACGCTTTTCTAAGTCGTTGTGAATGTTGTTAACATGATCGTTTATCGACTTTTTAGTTCGATATCCATCACTAGATGATGCCGATTCCGTTGTCAGACTTGGGCTAGGTAACTTGTAACTCCCTTTCGGAGACATGTTCTACGTTCCAGGGGTGCAATCTGCCGACGAGCTGCCAAACAAAACTTTCATTATTATCTGTGTCTTAAATTTATTTTCGCCGGTAGACTTCAAGTGGCTTCTCGCATTTTTTCCTGCTTCTCCATTTTAGATTGTCGTTTCGTTGCCTTTTCGCGTGTGTAGCGTACTGTGTATTTCCATCTTTATCTTAAAATAATTACTTTGAGAGAACTTTATTTAGGATACTTTGTGTTGTGCATTCTCTGATAATTATTAATGTCACAACACTATTCAACGGGGAATTATAACCAAAGAATTAGCGAATATATTTTTTGTTTAATTGAAAATAAATTTTGCAAAGAAAATGCAAAACAGAAGCACAAAAATTTGCAAAAAGCGTTGTTAAAATTATCTCGCATTTTGAAAAATTGTTAATAATGTTATATAAATTACCACTTTTAATATAACATTCGTACTGATATAGAAATCCAATTCAGAAATTTAAAATAATTGTATTATTTTTCATGAATTATAAGTAACGCGCTTCTGTTAGTGGAAGTGCAAATATTGAGTTGGAATATGTTTGAATTGTGACACATCTCTAACAGTGATGTGTCGGAATTCTTTCTTTTCGTGAACTCGGATCCGTAAATTCGGTTCGAGCCTGAAACGTATATTAATTTATTGACCATAATTACTTCAATAATAACGTCTTTATTATTGAATCATATTTAATAATATTATAATTTTAATTACATGATTAATTATATTGATAATAATTTTAATTTCTTAGTATAATTTTTACTTAACGTTTGTGTTAAATTTGTAAAATTCCATTAGTGAATTTATATATATATATATATAATGAAACTAGAATATTCAGTATTTTGAGACGCTTTTGATTTCTATTATCTGTTTTGGACTTCCCGTGAATGTCATTTAATTTGTTGGAAACAATATATTTACTGAAGCGTTCAGTAATGAAATTAGCTAGCCAGCGCAGATTTCTTTCTAATTAAATATCGAGTTCCCAATCTTAATGAACTCCACATAGTAAAAAATCTCTTAATCATCATCAAGGAAAATTAAACAACTCTTTGCAGTTATCAAAGATGCAATGCTGTTAAAATATATTATTAACTGCATGGATAAAATGTAAATTTTTAGTGAATTTCTGTCAGTTGAATCAATGGCTTTTAAATTTTCAGGAAATTGTAGATGTCATTTAAATATGCCTTTCCCATTACGTGGCAAGGTCGGTAGACGCCGTCTTAGAAGCTTTACTGTCACGGGTTCGAGCTTCAGCCAGAATAGTTCCTTTATGTCTTCTTCCGATCGCTGCAAGGCTAATGTTTTCGAGAATTAAAATTTACGGATTTTCTTTTATAACGTATATTCAGCATTTTATTCTATTTTATTCTTTATTTTTTAAATTTATTATCAAATAAATTTTAAATAATTCCTATTCTTAGTTCCCTTGTTCAAAATAATAAGGTATAAAAAATTTCGATGACCTTTAAATTACTAACAAGGAAGAAATATTATTTCTTAATTATTAATAAATTGTGTTCCTGTTTGTTGACTTATCTTAAACTTGTATACCAAAAATTTTTGACTGTTTGAAAAAGTACAAACTAAAATTTTTTTTATTAAATAGTTTATATCTAATCCATTAATTTCAATTTATCGAGATTCATTTAATTAAATGCTTTTTGATATCGTAATCTCGAGTTTAAAGTAAACAATTATAATCATTTTTAATTATAATTATTATTAATTTCTTTTATTAAGACGTACATCAAAGAAGGTAGTTTAGCAATTTTTATAACATATTGCTAATGCAATATATTTTTTTTTGCAATGCATCAGATTTCTCAATTTCTTTCTGGTTAGAAGAGAAAGCTATATTGATAGCAGATTATTCTAAATAATCTGATTGCCCAAATATATGATTTTGTGCGTAATGTTAAAATACTACGAAGTAGAGAAACTCTCAGGTCATGCAGATTGAAGGGGGTGGTAATTAAAACGGCGGCAGAAGGTCATCAAATTAAAATAGAACATCAGGTCTACTTTTAAACTAGAAATTTTAGCATGCTCTTCTAAATTATCCCGTTTATCATTGTCCAACTGTGAAGAAAAAGAAGGCTTAAAATAACTGAATAAGAAAATTTTAAAGTCTGAGAATAGCCTAAAAATACAAAAACATTTTGAAGAATAAAAAATCTAAACAGAGTTGTGGAGTTTATGATATTGAATAAAACTCTTTTCTTTGTAGTTCTTTATTTGCAAAATTATACAAGATATAGCCATTTTAATTGGCTTTAAATTAGGGGAATCATTAAACCATAAATAGAAAGAGGGCCAATCAGTTGAGCAAGGTGAAATTTTGGGGATAATATGGCACTATTTAGGGTAGTGTTAAAATACCACGAAATGAGTGGAGAAACTCTCATGTCATGCAGACTTAAGGAGGGGGGGTATTAAAATGGCGGCAGAAGGTCATCAAATTAAGTTAGAACATCAGGTCTACTTTTAAACTAGAAATTTTAGCATGCTCTGCGAAATTTTCTTGTTTATCATTGCGCAAGTGTAAAGACAAAGAAGGCTTAAAATAACTGAAGAAAATTTAAAGTCTGAGAATAGGCTAAAAATAAAAAAAAAACATTTTGAAGAATAAAAAATATGAACAGAGCGGTGGAGTTTATGATGGTGAATAAAACTGTGTTGTTTCTGGTTGTTTATTTGCAATTTTACACTTGAGCATACATGAGATCACGCCTTTTTTAATTAACTTTTAATTCAGGATAATCATTAAAACGCTTATAAAATTTAAATGAGTAAACACTGATGAAAGTAACGAGAGTTATTTGTTTCGTGATTTACTGTTATAAGAATTTTCTCAAGCAATATCAAAAGCCTTGAAATTTAATTAATAGTCACAAAAAAATTCTTTACCACAATTGTTATCAAGAAAAACTAAAAAGTTAGAATCATTGATCCAACCAACTATTCTACTATAGAAAACCTCAGAAATCAATCTGCAATCAGCGTAAATGATTGCTTTCACTCGAATCAACCGAGTCTTAGCATCCTCTCCCCTCGAACCGCGAAGAAACTTATCTGTTGCAACAAACATGGCGATCTCACAGACAAGAAGCCATCCGCCTGTAAGAGCAACATTCTTTCCCTACCTCTTTCTCCCTCCCACCCAAAGCACCTGTCGTTCTGTCTGGAAAGAGGGGTCGGTATCGGAACAGGGTGTAGAGGGAGTCCGAGGCCGAATGCGAGCGGGGAGTCCGGATCCGTAAGGGGAGTCCGAGTCCTATACGAGAAACGGATTCGTTCATTTCAGCGGATTCGTTATTTTTGTTCGGACTCGAGTCCTGTCGTTCCTTTGAGGATTCGGATCTTCGGATTTGTTTCGGAGTGAACGACTTATCACTATTTTCTAAGTCGTTGTAAATGTTGTCAACATGATCGTCAAAAGACTTTTTAGTTCTTTTTCCGTCACTAGATGACGCCGATTCTGTTGTTGTCTTATTTCAGCGAGGAAGCTTGTTACTCGCTTTTGGCGACGTGCCTTACGTTCCAGGAGCGCCATCTGCCGACGCACTAGCAAACTAAACTTTGATTATTTACTGTGTTTTTATTTTCGCCAGTACTTGCTTCTCGTATTTGTTCTTGCTGCTCCATTTTTAGATTGTCGTTTCGTTGCGTGTGTAGCGTATTGGATTACCATCTTGATCTTAAAATAATTAGTTTGAGAGAACTTTATTTCGGATAATTTGTTTTGTGTATTCTCTGATTATTATGATGGTCACGGCTCTATTCAACGGGAAATTCGTCGCAGAGAAATCTGTTTGTCTGTCATTGTCCATACGAACACAAAAACGCAACGTTTGTGTTCGTCATAGGTGAATTTCGGCTTGCAGTTTTGTCGCTAAAATTGTACATCTGAACCAAATTTTCGGAAAATGCATTAACAGGTTGACTGTCTGAAACGCAAAAAGATAGATTACTAACATTTTGCATGTGCTCTACACACCAACTGTAACAATTTTTTGACCTAATAGACACGGATTGTGGTCAGCTGAAAACAAAACGTGCCATATTGTATTAGTATATCGTCGCTTAACAAGCAACATCACCTATCTCAATTTTAAAATTTCAATATAAAGCGAGGCGAAGCCCTTTAATGACAGCCACCCCCTTACCCCATAATATTTTGGATAGTTTTCTAAAACAGTGCATTTAAAATGAAAACTTTTCGCAATTTCCTGAATGTTAAAATAAATTAAAGAAAATTTCTTCGAAGGTAGAGGTAAAGTTTACCTTACGCTTTTAACAAATCGGAT